>PVJO010012112.1:42053-57077 GCA_004026905.1 Hystrix cristata | reverse complement strand
AGAGCTGCCAGAAGAAAGGGAGGTCCTGTTAGGCTTTCCTGGTTATCAATCACACCTCTCCTCTTCTGCACTGCAGTGAAACAAATTTCATGGTACCAAGGAATCTACTTCGCTAGAAACAAACTCGTATCTAATGTTAAAATCAGGGTTAAACATATTTTGGTGATTTAGGGGGCACTAATGTAAGTTTGTACTGTTATGCAGTTATGCACTTTGCTTAGTCTATTAACAGTACATGAATCAAAGACCAGGCACAAAGCTGATGACTCGAATCTAAACAAACTTTTTTTTTTTTTGAGACAGGGTCTCTGTGTGTAGTTCAGGCTGGCCTTGAACTCACTATGTAGTCCAGGCTGGCCTCAAACTTTGGTTGATCCTCCTGCCTCTGTCTCCCGAATGCTGGGATTACAGGTGTGCACCACCATGCTCGGCCTACGTATTTCTTTCATTAACCAACAAAACAATTAATAATAAAGTGGTATTTATGTAAGTCCCTTTAAAAAAATCCTCACCTCTCAAGAATCTACACTTCTTTCCACATGTGTACTTCTTTAATTCTGCTTAATAAACCTATTTATGCAAAAAGAAAGGGAAAAAAAAGAAAAGAAAAATCAGAAGGAACACCCAAAAAGCTATTAGCGCTAATAAAGTTCAGCAAGACTATAGGATAAAAAAAACCAATACACAAAAATCAATAGTATTTCTACACACTGACAATGGACAATTTAAAAATGAAATTAAGGCCCTGTATGAAGGTCCACAGCTGTAATCCCAGAACTCGGGAGACTGAGGCAGGAGGACTGCCACAAGTTCGAGGCCAGCCTGGGCTACACAGTGAGTTCAAAGCCAGCCTAAACTACATAGTGAGAGCCTGTCTCAAAAAAAAAGAAAAATGAAATTAAGAAAATAATTCTATTTGCTATAGCACCTAGAGAATAAAATCTTGAATGGACATTTAGTGAAGATACACAAAGCACATGTCTAGTAAGCAAATGAAAAGATGCTCAACAGCCGAGGATTTAGCTTAGTGGTTAGAGTGTTTGCCTTGCAAGCATGAGGCCCTGAGTTCGATCCCTGGTACCAAAAAAAAAAAAAAAAAAGAAAAGATGCTCAACATCATTAGTCACTAGAGAAATGTAAATCAAAACCACAGTGAGCTATCACTTCACATCCACTAAGATGGTTATAATAAAAAAAACAGGTGGGGGCTGGGGATTTAGCTCAGTGATTAGAGTGCTTGCCTTGCAAGCACAAGGGCCTGAGTTCGATCCTTGGCACCACAAAAAATAAATAAATAAATAAATAAATAAATAAAACAGGTAATAAGTGTCGGTGACTCCATACTTTGTTGTCAAAGATATAAAATGTGACCCAGCAATGCCACTCCCAGCTATTAACCCAAAGAAAATGAAAACATGGCTACACAAAAACTTGCTGTGAATGTTCATAGCAGCATTACCTAAATTAGCCATTAGGAGAAAGAGGTGTAGCTCAATGAAGTACTGGGTTGACTCCTAAGCACCAGAAAAAAAGGAGCAGTCTGATACATCCCATAACTGAAACTTTTTGTCCCTATTAAATAATTGCCTGTGTGTGACCAATACTTTGGTTTTAAGAGTATTTCTTTATCACTGTGCCTAAGACAATCTCTAGAAAATTAGAGTTCATCATCACTAAAACTTTATACAATATAACAGCATTTTTATGATCTTAACCTTATTTTAAAAAGTGCTTTCAGGGGGTTGGGGATTTAGCTCAAAGGGTAGAGTGCTTGCCTAGCAAGTTCAAGGCCCTGAGTTTGATTCCCAGCACCCAAAAAAAAAGCGTTTTCACAAACTCTTTAGTAAACAATAGGAAAGTCTAGATAAAGCTTTTACTTTTTTTTGTTTTGTTTTGTTTTGGTTTTCACTATGTAGTCCAAGCTAGTCTTGAACTCACTATGGAGCTGAGGTTGGCCTTGAACTCGTGGTAATCCTCTTGCCTCAGCCTCCTGAGTGCTGGGATTACAGGCACGTGCCACCATGTCCAGTTAGTAAAAGCTTTTCTATCATTATTTCACATAATCACTTCAGGTTTCACACTGGTAGTCATTTTTTCCTTTTCAAAAATTCATCCCCCAAGGGGGATTTAGCTCAGTAGTAAAAGCACTTGTCTAGCAAGCGCAAGGCCTTGAGTTCAATCCCCATAGCTGTGCCCTGCCCCCCAAATCCATCCCCAAACTTCCCAGAGACCAGTCTCCTGGTTCTTCTACTTTCTCTGTTTGAGTCTCAGATCTAACCATACTGGCTTAGCATTCTCTGTTTCAAGCGTTCCCTACTACATATAGGGTAAGGTTCAAACTCTTCAACACGGCACATAAGGCCCTACATGGTGTGGTCTCTGCTCACTCCATTTTCCTATCACTTTCTCACAGACACCTTTCACCCTAGACGTACTGAAATACTCACAGTTCATCCAACATCCCAGTCTTCCACACCTTTATATATGAGGTTCCCTGTGCTTCATAAAAGGCCCTTCTCTACCCCTCTCTCTCATGCACCACCATCCCTTTTCCAACTTTTCTTTAAAACTCAGGTCATGAGGCAGTGTTTTCCATGAACGGTCTCATCCTCAGGCCTTATGAAGTATTACTTACTCTTTGATTCAAAGAACTTTTCTCAACCTTCTAATACAAAACTTACTGAATATACCTTAGCTGCCGACCCTGTCTTTGTACTGAGATTATGAGCTCCTTGAGGACACACATTTTGTTTATCTTTGTTATCTCCAGTACTGAGTGTCTCACTGATACAAGGAATCTGATAATATTTGTTGAATTACTGTGTAAGATGATCCACATTTAAGCTTAGAGATGAAGTGAAAATCCAAGAATAATTATGCTGAAAGAACAACACTGGAATTCTACTGAAAGTAAGAGAAAAAAAAAAAGTTATCCTGGACAAAAAAAATGTAATTTTCCCATAGGAAAACTAAAAATGAGCCACAGAAAAAGAATGATAATAAGTCACACTTGCTATAAATATAATCCACCACTTATCTTGCCCCCAAATTTTATGTCTCTTGATTTTAAAACAAATACATACTAGAGCTAGGTAGCCTCTAGGAAGAAGCATGTCTGCCTCAAGCAAAATCTCTAGCACAAGCCCTTCCTCTCAAGCTCTCTGACATCTATCTCTGTAACCATAAAACCACTGACCTTCAAGAATGTGAAGAGTACCTGCTACATGCCACATGCTAGGTATTATTAGATGTATATGTACATACATATGCATGAATTACATGTGTATACAGAAGTTTTATCTTATGTCTTATAGAAAATCCTTGTGAGCCAGGCATGGTGGTGCTCACTCGTAATCTCAGCAATCAGAAGGCAGAGGCAGGAGGATTGCCATGAGTTTGAGGCCAGCCTGGGCTACATAGTAAGCTCAAGGCCAGCCTGAACTACATAGCAAGACCCTGTCTCAAAAAAACCAAAAAGAAGAGGCTGGGGATTTAGCTCAATGGTTACAGTGCTTGCCTCACAAGCACAAGGTCCTGAGTTTGATCCCCAGCACAAAAAAAAAAAAAATAAAAAAATCTTTATGAATCAAGTATTACCCTCATTTTATCAATGAGAACTGGTCAATATCACACAATTGGTAAACACTAAATCCAAACCAGTCTTCTATCAAAGGAAATTACTTTTTCCTCTCAAAACAATAGTATATAAAAGCAAGACTTAAAAAGTTTCCAATGGTCTTTCAGCCACCCCTCACATGGTACATGATACCTATTGTCAATCCTAGACTGGCTGTGTATGTCAGATACCACATGACTTTCAAAAGTAAGACATTCACCAAGCATATTCTCTGTTAGTAAGTGCTCTCTCTTATATTTGTATCTCAGTTCTTCACCCAACAATAAGAAACAGGGTTGGTGACATTTTATGCTCAAATTTAGTCTATGGTAGACAGAATAGCTTCCCTCCAAAATATGGCCATATAACAAACTACGGAACCTATAAATATGTTACATTACCTGCCAAAGAGTTTGCACATTTAAGGTACGAAAATTATCCTGGATTATCCAGGTGGGCCAAAGTAACCACAAGGGTACTTATAAAAGGAAGAAAGGCTTCTTGGAGCAAGAGAAGTGATGATGGAAGCAGAGATCAAAGAGAGAGATTTGAAGAAACACTACAGGCTTTGAAATAGAATAAGGAGCTAAGAGCCAAGGAATGCAGGTGACTTCTAGAAGCTACCAGGAAAGTGACAGAAATGGATTTTTGCCTAGAGCCCCAAGAAGTGCACCTTTGTCAATAACCTTGATTTTAGGATTTCTTTGCGGGGGCACGCTAGGGATTGAACTCAGGGCCTTGTGCTTGCTAGGCAAGTGCTCTACCAATGAGCTAAATCTTCAACACCTAAATGTACTTTTAATATTGTTCTTGCTATATAATGACAAATTTAAAATAAAAATTATCCATAATCTCATCATCAAATAGTACTTTCTACTTCCTTTTCTTAAGCATTTTCTATTTTTACATATCTGCAGTCATATCAAGGAATGAATTTCATAGTCCACATTTTTACTAGTAAACTTATTCTGTTTCTTTTCATTTTGTTTAATCTTTTTCTGAGATCTTACTCATCCTCTTTACTTTGCTGTTCCAGCAACATCTCAAAAATACTCCTCCTGGGCTGGGGATTTAGCTCAGTGATTAGAGTGCTTGCCTTGTAAGCACAAGGGCCTGAGTTCGATCACCGGCACCAACAACAAAAAAAAAAAAACAACTCCTCCTGCCTTACAGTCTTTGTAATTGCTATAAACCAGAATTCTGAATCCTAGACATGTGCCTTACAGAAACATGCTGATGTTTAACAAGGTATATATACAAACATATTCTTGGCAGCATCATCCATAAAGCCAAAAGCTGAAACTACTCAAATATCTATCAACAGAAGTAGATTGTGTGATATACACTGAAATGCCTTACTCTAACAATAAGAAGAAACTACCTACTTGAAATAATATACATGTACAGTACATCAAATTCAAAAACAGGCAAAAATAGTATATATCATTTAGAGATGCAACTATAAAGAAAAACAAAGAAGTAATTACCATAAAAAGTCAAATTAATAGCTGGGTGTGGTGGCACCCAATTGTACTCCCAGTACTCTAAGAGGATGAGGCAGGAGGATCACAAGTTTCAGCCTAGCTTGGGCAATTTAGCCACTTATCAGGACCTTATCTCAAAATGAAACGTAAAAAGGGGAGGGGCTGCTTAGTGCCAAGGCCCTAGTATCACCAAAAAAAAGTCAAGTTAACAGGAACCTCTGGCGGGAAGGAAGATATCACTGGAAAGGGGTATGCTTTGGGCTTCAATATATTTATCTGGATAGCGTTATCATGGTTATTCACTTTATATGAAGTCAATAAACTGTACATTTATGTTACATATCTTTTTCAGTATATATTTCACAATAAGAAGGTTAAATCACCATACCAGTGAGGGCTTCTCTAATTACTCAAAAGTAACAACTTCTTCTCTATCCCTCCATTCTCCTTAAACAGTACTTGTTTTCCTTACACAGCATTACTTATTTCACTTACCATACTGCATATTAACTTCTTAATTTGAATATTATCCTACCTCCTCCCACATAAGGCAGATAGCTTTGTTCACTGCTGCATTCTTCTTAAAGAGCACCTGGACTAAAAATACACCTTTCTCCATGTTTATATAATCCTAAACAAGGATGTGAAAAAGTTTTCTTTTGTTGCTTTTGTTTTGTTTTATTAAAATGTGATCTCATTATATACTTTTTTTTTAAGTGTTAGAAATCACACTCAAGGCCTTAGGTATGCAAGGTAACCTACCACTGAACTACACAGTGACCTTACACACATTTCTTTTATTTTCCCTATACACATTCCTTTATAACTTGCATGTCTTATTCTACAATCTATCACAGACATTTTGCCAGATCATTACATACAGATTTAACACAATTTTTTGAGTTGCAAAATATTCCAAAATATAGGCACATTGTAATATACAGTATATCCACACTCACTACTGATGGACAGGTTGTGTCAATACCTGCCATTAAAAACAATGTTACAAAGACACACACACACACACACACACACACACACACACAAAGCACATACATTTCTACGTGTTAATTTATTTCTATAGACTAGGTTCCCAGAAGACCAATTTTACTAGGTATTGTAAAACTTTCCAAATGGCATTAATAATTCATATTTCTACCAGTACTGAACCTAATCCATGACTCTTAAGAGTTAACTTTCTTATAATTTCTGCCAACTTGCTTTCAAAAGGGATAAGGCAGCTGAAACACTAAAAATTTAAAATAACCTTAGCAATTAATATCCTGGAAACACTTAGGGTTCCAGTGCAATCTCTCTCTTACCCGCAGAACTCAGAAGCAAACCTAGAAACAGTAAAGGCACTCTCTTCTCCTCCCTAAGTAAAGCCTAACAGGAAAAAGAAAAAAAAGAAAAAAAACTACAAAAAAGAGAAAAGCTGGGCCTCTAATCACTGCTTCATTTTATTTTAAGATGCCATATGATCCAAACCCACCCTTCCTCCCTAAATTGGCCCTCTTAGTAGTACCACCATCTCTCAAGCAGAAAACTAAATCATTCCAATTTCCTTTGATTCCTGAAAATAGTCTCTAAGTCTCATTAATTCTACTTTTTATATAGCTCTCCTATTCTCACTACTACTAACTTACTTTAGGCTTTCATGACATTTTTATCCATACTGAAATAGCTTCCTAACCAGTTTCTCTTCTTTAGTCTTACTCTCCTTGATGTATTTTACTTCACAGCCAACATATTCTCTTGTCTACTTAAAACCAATTAGTCAGCCGGGCACGGTGGTGCATGCCTGAAATCCCAGCACTGGGGAAGCTGAGGCAGAAGGATCACCACATCTGAGGTCAGCCAAGGTTATGGATTTAGCTCAGTGGTAGAGTGTTTGTCTAACAAGTGCAAGGCCCTGAGTTCGATCCCCACCACCCACCAACAAACAAAACATTCAAGGCTGGCCTGGACTACACAGCAAGACCCTGCCTCAAAAAACAAGAACAAATGCCCACTGGATAAAGTTCAACCCCTAAATGCATTCAGGACCTTTCATGATGTGGACTCACCTATGGGACCAGACTCATTTAACATCACTTCTCTCCTCACATACTATGCTGCAACAAAACTTCAGGTATTTTAACCCACACTGACAACTATCCACTATCCCATCAGCAGGCCCATCATTCCCTCTTCTATTTACACGTTCTTCTTCTACTATAACTCAAATGTTTATTCAACAGTATTTACTGAGTATTTTCTATATGTCAAAGATAGAGCTAGGTATTAGAGATCCAATAAGTAATTATGCAGTCAGTCCCTATCCTGATGACATTTGTAATCTAATGAGCACTAAGGAGGCTGAACTAATAAGTGTAGTTAAAAATTACAAAGGCAGGGGGTGGGGATTTAGCTCAGTAGTAAAGCACTTGCCTAGCAAGTGCAAGGCCCTGAGTTCAAACCCCGGCACCCCCCCACAAAAAAAAAACCAAAGGCAGTAACGCAGTATGTAGTGAATGAAAATGTGTACTAGATGACAGCCAGGGGAAAGGGAGGGAGTTATAAAAGTACTGGATGCATTTCTTTACATGTGGGTCTTCCTTAATCAGTGTCATATCTCCTTTGAAAACAGGAATTGCCATCTTCCTATCACAAGGCAGGACAGTAAATAGTAATGAACACTGACTATACTACAAGATCACTCCCTTGTTTACACCCGGGCTAATTACTGTGACCAGTCGAGTATTTCTTTTTTTTTCGTGCTGGGGATCGAACTCAGGGCAAGTCAAGTACTCTAACCGCTGTGCTAAATCCCCAGGCCTCGAGTACTCTTATTGACCAGGCCGGGCTCATGTGCCCACCCTAAACTACGAGTTAGGTCCACTTCACCCAAGCCACATGGATTGCAAATGGGAAAGGAGTGTTTCTCAGGGGAAAATCAGGAAGCTATTATCTAAATAAGAGAGAAGGGAAGCTAGATAGACAAAAAACAGCAGTCCTCTCTTTAGTGGACATTGTCATTATCTCCCCAAAGTATATCTGGTTTCCTCCCCTTGCTGGCAAGGAATTTAGGTGGGATTGATTTGTTCCCTAGCTGCAGGAGTAGGCCCTGATTTGACATAGAAGTGGTTCTCAAAGTGTGGTTTATGACCAGCAAAATCAGTAACATCTGAGCACTTGTTACAACTACAAATTCCTGAAAATCAACCCCAGACCTACTGAATCAGAATCTTTGCCGGTAGGGCCTAGAAATGTGTCTTAACAAACCCTTCAGGTGGTCCTGGTACACGTTCAAGTCTAAGAGCCACCTGTCTATACAGAAAGCTACTCAGATTTTAAGACAGTTATCCCTTGTAACACAAGGAAAGTCCAATTAGTGTCAAGCTCGAATTTCTGTGTTATATTTGGGAGAAGCATTGTCTTTCTCTCCCAGGAATGAAGAAACGCAATCCCAGGAGCCAAAGGCAGCCACCTTGTACTACTAGGAAAACCAACCTGAATAAAACACTTGTGTCAAGTAAATCTCAGAGAAGTACAGAAAAACAGGGCCAAAGCCTGACGGCCTTGATCAAACCATGCCAGGGGTCTTCCTTCTCTTTAGTCCTTTCGCTTATATAAACCTATAAATCCTCTTTAACCAATCTGAGTTGGATTTTCTGTTACTGGAATTAGAAGTATTCTGATAGCTATTACATCAAGTGATACATACATTCCTAAACACCTTAGAGAAAATGCACTAGAAAATACTATCTAGACAACAGCTTCTCCCTAAAGTATGCTTGCCAGATTTAGCAAATACAAGTATGACACCCAGTTAAATTTGAATTTAAAATAAACAGTATTTTACTTTGGTAAGTATGAACCAAATATTGCATGTATCTTATCTGGCAACTCTACTCTAAATTTCCACAGCTGAGCCCAAAGAATCACAAAAGGCCCAAATCAGTCCAACAGCATGCTCCCCTCGCCCCACCTCTCCCTCCCTCCCTCCCATACGGAAAATGTAACCCAGGGTCTCATACTGAGCTACAGCCTCGGTCTTTTTTATTTTTAATTTTGCAACAGGATCTTGCTAAGCTGCTACACTGCCCAGGCTAGGTTTGAATTTGCAATCCTCCTGCCTCAACCTTCTGACTAGCTGGCATTACAGGTGTGCACCACTGGGCCAAGCTGACAGCTGCTTTTTTTTTTTTTTATAGTTCATGATTATTTAGAGAAAGACTAAGCCTCAAGTTCTAAATTAATGTCCTGTAACAAGTCTAAACCATTTGATTATTCTTTTGAAACTAAACAGAAGCCAGGCAAGGTGGTACATACAGTACCAGTAATCCCAGCTACTTGGGAGGCTGAGGCAGGAGGATGGCAAATTCAATGACCAGCCTAGGCAACTCAGCAAGACCCTATACCACAATGGGGGGTGGGAGGGTCTGATGAGGTAGCTCTGGCAGATTGCCTCTGGGTTTAATTACTAGTACAAAAAAAAACCCCAAAAACCCTGGGTGTGGTAGTGCACCCCTATAATCCCAGCACTTGGGAGGCTGAGGCAGGAGGCTCACCACGAGCTCGAGGCCATCCTGGGCCACACAGTGAGTTCAAGGCCAGTCTGAACTACATAGTGAGATTGGCTCAAAAGACCAAAAACAGGCTGAGACATTGAGACAGGAGGACTGCAAGTTCCAGCCCACCTGGGATATGTAGCAAGCTCCTGTCTCAAAAAAAAAAAAAAAGAAAGAAAGAAAGAAAGAAGGAAAAAGAAACAGAAGGCGGGGGCAGAATATATATATGTATGGCTGGAGATGTAGCTCAGTGTGAAGGCCTTGGGTTCTAATCCCCAGTGCTGAGGGGAGAAAAAAATGACTTCTTTCTTAAAACCTAAACCCAAACCATATTATACCCTCTATGGCAGCTAAGAGGGACAGAAACAAAAACGCAAAAATGCTCATTAAATATTCATTTTCTTTTCCTTCCTCTCTTGATTCCTGACCCTTAATGTACAGCTTAGAGCAGTGATGGCGAATCTTTTAGAGCTTTCAATGATACAAACAGCCAGCTGCAGCACACACGCCGTAGGTTCACCACCGCTGGTTTAGAGTAAAGAAGTGGGCAAAGAAGGGTTTGGGGTCAGACAGGTGCTTCTCAACAATTAACAACTGAAAAGGGAGCAAAGAAACAAAGAATGAGACTACTGAAGCTGCTATGAGTTTGGCAAGTTGTGGGAGTGTTGCTGGGAAATGAACTCAGGGCCTTGCACTTGCTAGGCAAGTGCTCTACCACTGAGCTAAATCCCCTTGTTTATGTTGTTTTTTGTTTTTTTGAGACAGGATCTCACTATGTAGTTCAGGCTGGCCTTGAACTCACTATGTAGCCCAGGCTGGCCTGGAACTCACAGCAATCCTCCTTGCCTCAGCCTCCGAAGTCCTGGGATTATAGGAATGTGCCCCCATGCCCAGCTGTCGAGTTTTAAAACAGAGAAGGAAGTTTAGAATTAACCATGTAAAGATATTAATCAAAGCTGAAAAAGTAGGATTTTAAGTAGTATTGCATGTAATCCCCTTTGGCATTTTTATGAGGATGTAATAAAGATTTAAATTATTTTTAAATTTAATTTAAATGTTAGGCCAGTTCTTTCTCTGAAAGGAACAATAATGGAGACAGACCACAAAACATGCTCGCCTAATAATTGTGAAAATAGTAACAATAATAAGAGATTCTCTCTAAGTGTCTTACTTGTAATATGTCAGATAATTATCAAAATAACATTACAATGAGGTTAATATTCTTATCCTTGTTACATATATTAGGAAACTTTCCAGAGTAACAAACTAGAAATAGACAGGGCTAGAATTGGAAACCCCAGAAACTTATTCTAGAGCTCTTAAACACTGAAGAACAGATACTTCCTCCATTTTATACCACTATCTATACTCAGGCACTTAAAGATTACACTAATGAGAAAAAACGCATAAATGTATAATAATTATTCTAAGAAGATACCAACAACTTTATCACAATGAAACATGTAATCACTCCCAAAGAAATTAAGAACTTTGGGAAATCTTTCTTTACAAAGTTACTTTTGAAACTAAATTATAGTATAGTCTAGATTTATTCAGACTTGTTTATAGAAGTAACTTGTGAGTTAACTTTTCTCAAATAAGGCCACATATACTGCTACTCAACAGCCAAATACCAAGAATCAGAATCATGACACTTCGAAAAGGCAAAAGATACTTCAAAAAACATATAGTTTTTGCATTATTTAGAAAGTTAATCTTTCCCCAGCACTAGAAATTGAACCCAGAGAATGCTAAGCTACATCCCCAGTTCCTCTTTATTTATCTATCTTTTTAATGTTGAAACAGGCTCTTGCTAAATTACTCAAGCTGGACTCAAACCTGTGATCCTCCACTCTCAGCCTCCCAAGTAGTTGTAATTACAGGTATGTGTCACCATGCCCAGATGATAAATTTTTAATTATTGAAACACATGAAGAAATATAAATGTAAGAAATTATAAAAGCCAGTTTGAAAATTACATGCTATATAATTAGTGGTAATAGTATTCAGAATGCAACTACTATTTACGACTTCCATAGCTTCTACCCTTCCCTGTCTAAGCCACCATCATTCCTCAACTTGCTTATCTCAATAGCCTCCTAACCATTTTCTCTACCTCTACCATTTCCAACTTCCCACCAACAGTCAGAATGATTCAAGCCAGAAATCACAGCACATCAATATTCACAACATTTTGATGGCCATCGTGGTGGTACATGCCTATGTAGCCAGCCTGGACTACACAGTGAGTTCAAGCCCAGACTGAACCCCATAGCAAAACCTTCTCTCAAAAATCAAAATAAGACAAAACAGAAACACTTTGATGGCTTCTTATTTCACAAGTTTTAAAGCCAAAGTTCTTACAATGTCCTACATAGTACAAAAGCTCCACCACCCACACCATTCCTTGTCCTCATTTCTTATACCTTCCCATCATTCCACTCTAGCCACACTGGCCTTCTAGATGATTCCTGATGTATCACAGGATAACTCTCATCTCAGGATAACTCATCTGATACTGTCTCTACTGGCACACTCCCCTGCTCTCACACGTGCATATCTACACAGTTTAGTCCCTCGCTTCCTCTAGATGAGGCCCTCACTGTCTCCCCATTTAAAATAGCAGTTCCTCCACTCAGTGCTCTCTACTTTTGTTTTCAACTTTTTTCTTCATAGCATTTATTACCATCACAATGCACATACAAGTATTTTAACTTATGAATTCACGTATTCTCTGCTTTCTTCCCTCACTTAGAGAGGTACGCTCCATGAAGGCAGAGATTTTTGCTGTTTTGTTCACTGCTGCTCCTAAAACAATGCCTGACAGTCGAACATTTGTTGGAAAACATAAATGGATACATAAACAAAAATATTTATAGGCACTTAATATGTTCTAAGCATAATGCTGAGTGCTTTACAGTTACGAATTTACTAAATCTTTACAACAACTTTATTGAATGATTACCACTCTTAAATTTTTAGGTGAGGAAACCACAACACAGAAAAGGACACACACTAGGAAGTGGCAGAGGCACAATCTGAATTCAGGAGGTCAGCTTGACTCCAGAGCCCTCTCTCTTAACCACCCCACTACACATACACACACACTAGACTTCCAACATGGTGGAGGGGCGTGTCAATTAGGTCATATGATACATTTTAATTCAAAGACAATCTCTAATATGTCTATTTAAAGTAGTATCAAAATTTTGTTGTTGTTGTTGTTGTTGTTGTTGTTGTTTGAGACAGGGTCTCACTACGTAGTTCAGGCTGGCCTCGAACTCCAGGTGATCCTCTTGCCTCAGCCTCCCAAATACTGGGATTAAAGGCATGCATCACCATGCCCGGCAGTATCAGAATTTTTAAAGCTGGCATCAAAATCATCAATCGTTCCACAGGTCCCAAGGTCACTTAATTCACTGAACTTTATAATTTGAAGTTTTCAGTTTTGCAAAATGCTCTCTCATATTCATTTACTTACTGTATTGCGATACTTGGTTCCAATGCCTGTATTTCTCACATGAGGAAAGGAGCACCCACAGAAGGTAGCTCCTTTCTTCTAGTAACTGACAAGATACCAAGGCCTGGTATATACTTCAATCTTAATAGTATGCGACCCTGTGAATTCCAATTCAGAAAATGAAAAGGAGCTTCCCACTGGTAGATCTGAGTTTTTAAAAAGGAATAATGAATTTGTTAATACTATTTATATACAAACACAAAGATAAGAATTTTGAAAAGAGATACAGTTTTTCAAATCACTTTCCACAGTAGCCACTACTGACTTCTTTCTTCCTTTTTAATAGACTTCCTCCCTGACACAACACACACACCTCAGGGGTGTCAACACCATTCCAGATTAGGGGACATAATGGGTGTAAGGTAATCACCAGGGATTGGCTCAGGAACAAGCAAATGACCCAATTCTGGCTAAAAAGATGTGAAAGTCTGATAAGATTTTTGGAGAGTTTCCTCTGTCCAAAAACAGAGGCAGAGGAGATACCTTTCTTCTTCTTTTAGACGCATATGGATATTATGTGGGGAATGACTACAACCACTTTGCTACTAGCCTAAGGAGGAAGCCAATCCTGATGATGGCAGAAATGAGCAATACATGGGGTTGGGGATTTAGCTCAAGCGGTAGAATGCTTGCCTAGCAAGTACAAGGCCCTGAGTTTGATCCCCAGCACCAAAAAAAAAAAAAGAAATGAGCAATACATTCATACATGGTTGAACAGGATATGAGTTTTTACTGACACTGTTGAACTGCTAAAATTAACCAACCTGAAGCCTATTATATGGGAAGATAAAAATTTATACTTCGTAATCCATTTTGAATTAGGTTCTGCTGCTTAGAACTGAAAACATACTAACTAAATGTATTTTATAAAACATATGCCAGAACTAGTACCAGAAGTTTGTGATTAAATATATAGCTACTTATTAGAACTTCAAAATGAATCATACCATACTGAGTGACCCTGTTATACGATTATATCAAAAACCCTAGTACAAATGTAAGAACCGACTCTAAAGCAATGCGTTTCTAGCACAAATAATTCCCTTCTTTAAGACCTTTTCAAAACCACTTGCTGGGTGTAGTGGCGCATACCTATAGTACCAGCACTTGGGAGGCTGAGGCAGGAGGATTGCTCAAATTCGAGGCCAGCTTGGGCCACATAGTGAATTCAAGGCCAGCCTGAAGTACACAGCGAGGCCCTGTCTCGAAAACAAACAAGCAAACAAAAACCCTTAATTTTAAATTGATTCATAATTGAGTTTATCTTAAGTCTAAAAATGAAAACGTAAGTATTTAAGATTACACAACTCTATGGTCCAGATTTGTTTCCTGGTACCCCCGACAAGGACAGGCTCTCTGGCCAACAAACAGAACATCGGACTAGATACTCCAGACTGGATAATGATGGATGTGACTGACTTTGGCTTTGTGTTGGCTCACCACTACTGATCACAGGGTAGTTTTCATACTGACATGCCACACAGAAAATGGTATGACCGGGCAAGTGCGACCTAGACCACTGCTTCTATTATTAACAAGAGATAACCTGAACAAAAAGAGAGAGAGAGAGAGAGATAACCTTCTTAGTTTACATAAACTTACAAATATGCACAAGAAACAACAAATATATACAGGCAAGTAATTTGGAAACTGATTGTTATGGTTTGTGTCTAGATGTCCCCCCAAAGCCTCATGTGGTAAGAGATAGCTGGATCTAGAGTGTGGGCTGCCCTGAGGGCAGGTAGCCTAGATAGATACAGGAAGAAGCTTAACTAGCTGCTTGTTTGCATTGCTGATTTGCATACATTCCTTGCATTTTCCTCACTTTACTTTGCGGCCGGCTGCGAGTCC
>PVJO010012112.1:0-41953 GCA_004026905.1 Hystrix cristata | reverse complement strand
TTAAAATAAAGTATCAAAAAGATAAAGTATTGTTATAAGTTTAATGGTTGTATGCTAATAATAACAACTATTTTTTTCCTGTAGCCCTGGAGATTGAACCTAGTGAGCTATATCACTAGCCCTTTTTGTATTTTTTTTTTAAATTTTGAGGCAGGTTCTCACTAAATCACTGAATTGCCCAGCCTAAAAATCCTGCCTCAGCCACCCAGAGTGCTGGAATTATAGCCGTGTGTCATCACGCCTGGCAACATTTTAAAATTTAAATCACAAAATGAAACGAGTTAGGTTCATAGGCCTACAATTCAACAAAATACTTCATTACTGGGTATTTAAAGAAAAAAAGATACAAACAAAATATGAAAGCCAGACCTTAAGAAACATCTTGCTGAAATAAATTGCATTCATGAAGTAACTAAATCCTATAGCACATGATTCCATGTCAAAATAACAGACTGCAGCTCTAGATATAAAGAGATACAGTACTAGAATTTTTAGAGAAAGTTTTGTTGAGTTTTTTTAATTGTTTCAGCCTTTTTGTGGAGTTGGGTATTGAATCCAGAGCCTCTTGAATGCGAGACAAGTGCTCTACCACTGAGAGATGCTGTCTCTCAAAAAATAAAAATGGCTGGGGAAGGAACTCAGTGCAAAGGCCCTGGGTTCAATTCCCAGCACTGAGGGGGAAAAAGACTTTAAAAAAAAAAAAAAATGGAGCTGGTCATGGTGGTACATCCCTATAATCCCAGATACTTGGGAGGCTGAGGCAGAAGGAGTACAAGTTTGAGGCCAACCTGAGCAATTTAGCAAGGTCCTGTCTCAAAATAAAAAATAAAAAGGGCTGGGGATATAGCACAGTAGTAGAATGTCCCTGGATTCAACCCCCAGTTTAAAAAAATAAAAAAAAAATCATCACACTTGTAATGGAACATAGTTGGATAAATTATATTACATGAAAGTAATGACTAATCTTTAAATCAGAAGATGTAAAAAAAAAAACTGGCACATCTCTTATTATCATTTGATTATATTAACATTTATCTCATACTACACTATCATTTAAAAAAATGACACCTAGGTCATAAAAGATCTTGCCAAACAAAGAAGCAGCATTGTATCAGATGAACTCATCAAATGTTGAAGTTAAAAAGATAAAAGTCAGCCATGAAAATAGGATGCCCAGGTGCCTAACAGTAAGGACCACAGAGCAGCAATATTATTTTTCAATGAGTCTCAACAGGTATTTTTCCCCCCAACCAAAGGACCATGGTACTAGCTCTCCACCAAAATGTTACTTAATCTAAACTTTACCATGTTGAAAATATCAAGTATGTCAGAGTAAGCAAGTAAGTTCTCCCGAAACCCCCTTTTCATCTGGCTTCAAAGTTAGAGATACTTTACCAAGTTGGTCACCAAATGACATACTCAAGTAACTTCTAAACTAACATCTCTCAAAATGTGGCCAGCGTTCCCAAGACACTTTCTGAGAATCCAAAAGGTCAAAATATTTCCTTAGTATTATTACTACAACATTACTGCCTTTTTTCATTTCATCTTCTTACAACTGTAGTTTTCCACAGGCTGTAATATGTGGTGTCTCACTGGACTGACTTCAGGAGCAGACACGGGAATTTAAGATCTTCTATAAAGTCAGATACTAAACATATTTGCAAAAACATAAAATCGTGCCACTCTTCTAATTTTTTTGTTTTTTGGAAAGTACAATTCACGTTTTAAACAGTTAACATGTAATGATTTATAATGTTTAAGTGATTTTATAATTTTTGTTTCATTCTAATATAGTAAATATCAATAAATATAACCTAAACAGAGTTATATCTATTGATAAACACCATCTAAAAGGATTACTGAAACCAAAAATATTGAGAACCACTTTCCTAGACTTTCTTATATATTTGTTTTGCCAAATAAAATTTTTATTTTCTAATTATCTACTGAGGAGATGTTGCTACTCTTATGATAATTTCAGAAATCTAATGAAAACAAAATTGTCTACAATCTTAAGAGTTATGGGGCTGAGGATTTAGCTCAGTGGTTAGACTCAAGCACAAGGCCCTGAGTTCAATCCCCAGCACCAAAAACAAAACAAAACAAAACAAAACAAAAACAAAACTTAAGACTTGAGTCCATGAATTTTAAAAAGAAATAATTTATTACATTTTCTTAAAGTCAAAATAACAATGTCAAAACTAAAGTGAGGAGTTAATGGACAACTATCTACAAGCTTTGTGCATGAGTTTATGATCAGTCATGTATAGTTAATCCTCTAAGCCCTCCTATACCAAAGTGGACTCTTTGAGAGGTCTACCGAGCAAATGCTTTGCAACAGAATAATCCCAACTCCCAAACTCACAGGAGAATTAACCAAAATGCTTATAAGCAATTCTCAACACTATAATGTTAACATTTCTATAATAAAAAGTTCTATTTCATCTAAACAGTTCAGTATTTCTACAGCTGCTAGAAAGTACAGAAACATCAAAACACAGTTGGGGATTTAGCTCAAGTGGTAGAGCGTCTGCCTAGTAAACACAAGGCCCTGAGTTCGATCCCCAGCACCACCCCCCAAAAAAGAAAGAAACATTAAAACATTAAACCCCATTTGGACTCAATTCTCACACTTATGTCAGTAAGTGACCATAGACCTACCAATCCAAGTAGTATTGTAGTATTAGAAATCTTCAGGATGCATGGTAATGATAGTTGTTGAAAAAGTTTTTTAGGCCACCAGAAACATTAATAGATAAGAATTTTGAATTTATGAGCCCAGCACAGTGGCACATACATGAAATTCCAGCTCCTCAGGAGGCTAAGGCAGAAGGATCACAAATTTGAGGCCAGGATGGCAACACAGCAAGACCACATCTCAAAATAAAAATAAGAAAGGATTGTAGCTCAGTGACAGAGGACATGCCTAGCAAGCATGAGTCCCTAGTTTCAATCTCTATGGTTCACTCTAAAATTAAAATGAAAAATATATTAAAAATATTGGTACTGTTAAAATTAAGGGTCTCAAAGTAAACATATGTCTAACTCAAAAGTTATTTAAGAGCTGAGTTGGTGGCACATGCCTATAATCTCAGCATCCAGCACCCGGGAAGCTGACACAGGAGGACAGAAAGATCACCATGAGGTCCCGGCCAGCCTGTCTCAGGCCAGACTGTCTCAAAAAAAAAAAAAAAAAAAAAAAAAAAAAAAAAAAAAAAAAGTTATTTAACCCCAGGGTATTGCAATAGCCAAGAATGAGACGTCCAAAGACCTTAAGTTGAAAACCACCTAACGGCTAGAAAGTGTTCCTTAGTTATTTATTAATTCAACATATATTGATTGACTACTACTTGCAAGATCCTGAACAAGCTAAGAAGCTTCTAACCAGGTGGAAACACAATTTTATAAGGAGAAGTATACATAAATAAAATTCAGAAGCTACTCTAAACAGAACGGAAGAAATTCTATCTGAGAAGTCTAGAAGAGAGAGGAAAAGGGAAAGAGGGATAACTTCTGAGAGATCAGGAAACATTTAAACGAGCAAAGACAGGATGTGACCTGGATTCTAACATAAATGATTTCAACAAGCAAACACGGGGCAACCCAATGAATGCATCCTAGGAAGAGGATAAAAGCACACAAGAAACGACAAATACAAAATAGTGCCTACGGAAATTACTGTGGACCTCAGGAAGAGAACCAACTGGAAAATTAGGTTGGAAACAAAAACAGGGGACTTACATGACAGGATAAGCAATCTAGGACTTTTTTCTTTTTTTTAAGTAGGCAAAAGGAAGCCACTGGAAAGTTTTTTAAGCTATTACATTTATTATTAGAATGTAAATCATCAGATGATACTTGAACATTAAGTAAGTCTCTGACTTACAAACAAGTTCCATTCCAGCAGAACTGTTTGTAAGTCAGACTCGTTGGTAAGCCAACAAAGTGGGTCTTATACAGTACACCCGTGAAAGTTTGCAACTTGAAGACTTACTGTACTGTAAACTGGACAGAGTAGAAATAGAAATACAGTTAGTGTGCTACCATACCAGTATGGGCAGGGAATAATTCAGTTGATATGGTGTGAGAGGTAGGAAAATGAGAGATACAAAACATGCTTACAACCACTTCGCTTGATAATTTACTTAAAGTTTTAAGTGTTCAAAACTCAATTTATCATATAAAACAAGGTTAGTATTCACGTTATTTCCATTAAAAATTCACTGGATGGGGTTGGGGATTTAGCTCAGGGGTAGATCACTTGCCTAGCAAGTGCAAGGCCCTAAGTTCGACAGCCAGCAACACCCCTCCACCAAATTCATTGGATAAGCAACGTTTCAGCATAGTCAAGTGTGGTTCCTTTTTAAAAAGCTGTTAGAAATAACTAACCGTATCTACAACTAAGGGTACAAAATGGATAAGAACAGCATACACATATTTTCAGCATTTTGAATAGAATCTCATTAAGCACAATTTCATTCAAGGAAGAACATTTTAAACTCAAAAGTTTGTTTCTACAGAAAATAAAGTTTGGATCAGGATTTTCTATACAACCTTGTAACATCCCTACATATAACAACATCTTTATATAACAGTCAACTTTTCTTAAAATTATTTTTGTACAACTAAACTCAGTATTTTCCTACTAGGCTAATTATTTTTCTCTTTTTTTTTCTTTTTTTTTGGTGCCAGGGATCAAACTCAGTAGGCTAATTATTTTTCAACCATCAGTCCCTTCTTCGTTTTCTCCCCTCCTCCTTATTCACCTTCTTGCCCAACAAATTCCCTTTGTATCACAAAAAGGCAACACACTGGATGATACAGTGTAATTCTAGGACATTTTAAATAAATAAATCTTACAATTATAATTTACTTACCTTAGTTTTTATGAGAGCAGTTTCAGTGATACACTGAATTTCTAAACACATGAATGACAAATGTATCTAGCAGAAGCTATGCTTCACCATTAGGGTGAAACAAAGGGGGAAACACACAATAGATGGGTGGCAAATCTTACAAACTTTGCAAAACAGAAAAGCTGCATCTGGACTGCAGTCACAACTATAAAAGGAAATGAGGGCTCCAAAATGAAGGAAAATACAAAATCTGAGTGATCAATAAGAGTGAAAAAGGTTTATTCAACATTAGTATTAGTTTTTAGTAGAGCAGTATTTAATACTATCACTAATTTAAAAAAGGGTAATTCACTGCTTGCAAGGACACAAGAAGTAATTTCTACATACCTCCGAGAGAACAATTATACTTCATTACACTTGCATGAGCTCAAATCCTTTTAAAGGTTTCCAAAAATACATAGTCTTATGATAAGTGAGGTTCCCCGATGACACACAATTTATTCTGTAGGCTTCATTACAACACATTTTTAAAAGACTTAACGAAATCATCCTTAACAAAAACAAGCAGTCACAAAGGCCCTCTGCTTATTCAAAATCATTACAGAAAGCACTGTCTGTAATTGCAAACAGGGTTTGGGAATCTGACAGCTAATAACCATAAAATGAGGGAGACTTTAAAAAAGAAAAAAACTTTTCCTTTTCCCTTCCCTCCCTTTCACTACCAGATACACAAAATGTCTGTAATAGTCTCAGACTGTTAGCTCTAAAATAAAAATATAGTACACGTCTACTTCACATGTATACAGGAACTATCATATACATGTACATATCAAATAGTCACAGGAAAGAGCAAGTCTCGGCTCTTTTTTCTAACTTAAGGAGTTGAAGTTATATTAAACTCTATCCCATAAATTGCTAAATCACTATAAATTAAAGAGTCATAAAATATTGCACATAGATCTGTCTGAGTGACTGTATTCTAAGAAAATAAAAACCTAAGGCCACAACTGAATAAGAACGTTCTGAAAATCACTAACGGGCATTTGGTTTCTGCAAGAGAAAATGGGAATCTTAAACTGAATAATCCACATAAGCAACTCAGCTTCTGAAGTTAATCAGGGTAAAACACAAGGAACCAAATGAGACAAATACGTGAAACGATAAGCTTTACAGAATTCCTGCAAAAGGAAAGACTGACTTGAAGAGTGGTATAGAGAACATCGGTCACAGGTAGAAGAGTCTTTAAAGGGGGTGGAGGGGTTGAGCCAACAAAAACCAGAACGACAGGCAAAGGCAAAACCGGATCTTTCCTCCCACCTCTACTCTAGCCCCCCACCCCCACCTTCACAGGACAATGGGATCGGGGTCCTAACCGCAAACTTTAATCGTGTAAACCAGAAGCAGCTTTACTGCAAATCTGCCCCTCATCCCAAACCCAGCGCACCCAGGAACACTTCTGCCCTGAAAACATCACCAACGTCTTGTTAAACACAAATCACACCCATTACAAGATTTTCTTTTCTCCCAAGTACCTGGAGGATCCATTTCAATATAAAATATCAGTTCTGTCGAATAAGGCATCATCACCTCCCTCCAGTCTGCGTCATCGCGGTCCATACTCCACACCGTATTGTACATCGCGCTGTCAGGGGCAGGTCGTCAGGAAATATATAAAAAGCATATATATTTTTGTCTAATATTTAAAATCTGAAAAATATATCTGTAAAAGTTCCACACGGAAATGTACTTCGGGATTTCTAACGGCCGGTCCAAGTCCAGCCAACTACCAGGACCAAGATGGGAATAAGGTACTCCCTTCTCTCCTCCTACAGCACCCAGCAAAATGCCATAGGAACTTTCAGGCTGTAGGTCTTTCTCCTCAGAAGGTTAGACTCGCTTGGGGGCTGGAGGACAGTAATGTTAAAAAGCGGCTACCCAAAAATCCTTTCTACACAATCACTCTCCAAGGAGAAAAAAGCACCGCCGCCTCCAAATCTTTCTGCGGAAGCCACTTTTGTGTTCTTCGGCGGAGGGAGAATGAAGAGGAAAAAAACGCGTTGGGAGAAAGCTAGGAACGTGACAAAGGAAGGCATAAAAAAAGGGGCTGGGGGTTGCGTTCAAGTTTCGGGGTCCCACTGGTCTGCAGAGCGTTTCCTGCAGCGGCCGGGATTCAGGCTCCGCTCCTGTCGGCTCGGAACCGGAGCTGCCGCAGCCTCAGGGTTGGCGCCCGTCGGAAAGTCCAGTCAGTTCGGCTCGGCTGGGCGCTCGCGCCCGGGTGTGAGCAGCGCCACCAGCGCTAGGTCCCCTCACGCTCTGCCCTGACTCTAGCCACTAGAGTTTCATTTTAACGGCGCTGAGGGGACACCCTCCCCGCCCCCTCCAGCCCCCCCTCTGAGGGGCCGCCCAACCACGTTGGGCAGGGAGGAATAGCCGGCAACACTACCGCACGTTCACTCTGTCCCGCTTCGCCATACAGGGAGGATCAGGTGCTTGAGAAAGTATTCAGGAAACTCTCTTCCACTTTGGGTTTCAAACCTTCCCACCTCTCTCTAGAGCCAGCTTCTTAATCAGTAGTCCTCTCTGACCCCCAGCCTCAATCGACATGGTATATTCCGGGCGCTGGCCGCCCGCCAGGAGTCAGTGCCGAGAGCACGCGAGCCAAGCCGGGATGGAGGGGGGAGGGGGAAGAGAGAGGGAGGGGGGAGGTAAGACGGGTGCTGATTGGCTGATCCCGGTTGCCGGAGCCTGGAGCCTGCGTCTTTTGTCTGCCTCGCTCCGGCGAAGGAGCGGGAGACCCCTGCGCGCCCCAAGCGAGCCAATCAGGAGATAGCCGGCGCCGGCCGGTGAAGCGGCGATTGGTCAAAGCCCAGTTACTAAGCGGGACAAAGGCAGAGGGGGGAAGAAAAGACGAGGAAAAAAAAAAAGGAAGGAAAGAAAGAAAGCGCAAACGGCGGTTACTGACAGGCTGGGCGAGCGCTCGGGGGCTCAAGCTGCCCGGAGACAGGCGGGGCTCCCGCTGAGGCTCGGTTCGCCCGGACAAGTGAGGAGGGGGAGGACAGACTGGCGCGACACACCTCTGCCCGGAGACTGGCCGCGGGGGAGGGGAGCGGAGCTAGAGGGACGCGTGCTGTCACTTGGTGGGGCGCCCGCGCTCCTGGTCCTTGGGAGGTCTCCAGGCGGAGTCCCTCACACACCGCTTCACCGTGCTAGGGCTGCCCTCCCCTCTCCGCGTGACAAGTTGTCAGATGAGGCAGAGGTCGCCAGACCCACTTTGAGGCCCGTTCCCTCAAGGATGTGCTAAGGTGCCCCTGCGGCCGTCCGGCCGTCACCTGAGTCCTGAGCCGCCTTCTGCTCTCTGGAGCAGATCAGCGTTTCTCTGGGAGGTATCCGGAGTTCTGCGCTTCGCACCCACCGACCTTTTAACGCCGAGGTTAACTCCCCACACCTGAAATGGTGAGGCGTCTCAGCAGGCCGTCAGGCTTGTGTGCTCAAACTAGAAGGAAAATGAAAAACCTCGGAATTACAGTGCGTGTGTGATTTCTGAGACAAATCGCAAGTGTTGGAATCTCTTGGCAAAACGACTCTATTCTGTTTCCCTGACAGACCCCTTTCTCACACCCAGACCCTCCCCCAAGCTTAAAGCTGTGGGATGAGCTTCAGTATGAAAATGCTGAAAATTTCCATGCATTTCAGAAAGAGCTAATTAACTTGCTGGGGAGTGCTGAATAGCTAAAAGTAGATTTGTGCCTGGAATTGCCATCCTGTCCCACAATATAGTCTGAGGAGCCAAAAACTGCTCCATTTCCTCTTTACACAGGAGTAACAAAGCCCATTGTGTTTGAGTTGACAACCTGATTTAAGCCCTAGCAAAACCTACCCCAAGTGGCTCTGCTGTATTGAGTTGCCACGTTTCTTCCTACCTCACCTCACACGGTGGTTCTGCCTTCCTTAAAGGTGCATGAGTTGAAGCAGCTCCTGGGAGAAGAATGGTCCAGTCAGAATGTGTATGAACTGAGTAGAGAGTATGGGGTAAAAAGCTGGTAGGAATGGAGGGACAGGGTTAAACTTAAAAAAAAAAAAAAAAAAGTACCAGGATTCTTCCTTACATTTCTGGAATCCAAAGGCAAATCAGATGCTAGATCAACTTTGGAAGAGGGCTTATTAATTTTAATCTCCTGAACCATTCCTTCATGTAGAAGATGCTGGAAAATTCACTCTATTTGTAGCTGGCTTCTCAGAGTCTACTTCACCATATCTGCCAGCCACAAGTATTCACATTTGATAACTCAAAAGGCAGAACAATCAGTCAAGGGTAAGTGGTTTATTTTTGTTCACAGGTGTTCCTATGCATTTCCAAACAAAATGAAGGTGAAGAGACAAAGTGTAGAAAAGAATGGTTTTCAGATTTCCACAGCAACTTTTGACTGGACCATTTTCATCAAGTAGTGATGGGGTTCCAATTTCTAATACACAGAGCAATCACCAGGTCTTAATTCACAACTAAGGCTTTGGCAGCTACAGTGAAGAAGCAGCATAGTGTATAATCAGATGCCCAAGATGAGCACATAGACTAAATCTATGATTCAACCTTGCTACCTAAAATTATATTACCCATCTCTCCAATGTAAATAAATATTTGAACAGGAGACCTCCAAAGAGTAGCACTCATGCAAGAGGCCATAATGAACACAGGGGAAGTACACTCCTTTCAGATGAGCTTGTATCAGCCCTGCAATGGTGGGAAGTGCTTGTTAGATAATGCTACCCTTACTTTCTTTCAGTTGAGAAATAGAAAGAAGGTTCTGATTGCTTGTCATCAAACTGCCTCAGGCTCTTTGGCAAAGGTAGAAAATGTTAGCTCTGTTGTCCTGGACCATTTCCATGCTAGGGAATTATATTTGGCCTGGGTATGGATTAAATTCAGCTCTAAGAGCTCAAACTCCTGGGTCACAACCTGCTACTTTGAGAGTTGCTTTTCATTTTTTCCTTTGGCTCCATCCTTTTTTTTTTTTTTAAAGTAGTCTTAGGTAAATCAAAAAATCTTTCTGCCTTGGTTTATGTATCTGTGAAGGAGGTTATTGTCTCAGATCTATACAAGCTACTTAATTTATTGTGAAACACTCTAAGGAAAAAAAAACCACTTAAGTATTTAGAATAGTACCTTTCTGTAACTCCAAATAGACAGGATGTCCTCCATTTTTCACTTTGGTCAAATATATTCCATTTACCCCTCTTTATTTTGAAGATGGGTAAACTGTTTCTTCTGTGTTCTGAATATAGAGTATGATCTCAGTTTTCTGTGCCAGCAGAATCAGCCTGGAACTCAGCCAAAAGTTCTTCGTGATTAAAGGTGCCATCTGAGCATGCAATATTTTTTTTTAAAAGCCTTGCAAAATAGAAACATACTTTTTTCCCTCTTAGGTCACTTGCTTTGACTCCAGGACTGACTTTAGCCTTTAGGGAGGAATTCCACTGTCCTCAATCTCCTTTTACTATTTCCTTTCTCATCATCTTTCCTTGACCACTTGTCTTTTGATAAGGCCTAGTACATGCAGCTAAATAAACTCACTTAACAAATGAGACTCCCACAAAACACTAAAAATTATCAGTTGTAGATTTCAGGGCCTCTCTAGCTACATACCCTGTAAATCAGAGATACATCAAGTTTTGATAGAAAAGCTTGCCTTTGTAGTGTAAAAAGAGCAATGGTAGTGGGTCTTCTCAGAAGAGATTTCACCTGGGAATTTGATAGCTCTTAAGATAGCAGTGCCTAAAATCATGATTTTTCCTTTTTTCTCTGAACAGCATTCCTTTTATTTGGCATTTGCAATTTCTTACCTCTCCTCAACTTTCTTTATACTTAGTACAGTTAATCATATCAGCCCAAGGCACTGAGAAATTATGATATTACATGAATGAGTGGGCTTTGTAGAATTAGGATTCCTCAGATACTGATAAATTCCTGGGCTTAGGGGGCAATATTTGAGGGCTTCCTTAGACCCATCAGCACATGAGATAGATCTGCTGTGCCTCACTCTTGCCTCTTTGGGTCTTCCTTCAGATTTAGAGGTGACAAAACCAGATCTCTCTACCTAATATGCTTCCTTCTTTTGATGTCTGCCATTCCAGCAACACAGAGACCACCTGGACAGTATGTGTGCCATTGCTGCAAATTTTTCCTCCAACAACACAACAGATTTCAGCTTGGCTTTTACCAGGAGAGAGAGAGAGCACACAAATGAGATCCAAATGACAGTAACAATGCCAGGCTGTTTCACAAGGGCAGGGCACAAACAGGGCAGGCAGCTGGTGAGCTCTGTTACCTCATTTAATCTCCATAACCCTCAGAAGGATAGTTGTACTTTTATTCTCATTTTACAGATGAGCAAATTGAGAGCCAAGTAGTGAAGGGACTTGTTCAAAGTCCTGCAGCCACTTAGTAATCCAGCCAAGTCTAGGGCCCCAGGTCACTACTGCAGATTCATTGCCTTCCCCACAACCTGAAACAGTTTCCCCCTTCCCTTCATTCACTTGCACAGGTTTACTGATGCTTCCATGTACTGGGCATACAAAAGTGAATAAAACAGAATCCTTAACATTGAGTACAGAATTAGTAGAGGAGCCAACCAAGGAATAAATAATACAGGCATGATAAATCGACCAAGTGTTGTGAGAGCCCCAAAGACAGTGATGATCTAGGCCACCTGAAGGAAGTAGGCTTCCCCAAACTTGTAAACACCTGCTTTAAACATGCGACCTCTTTATTTCACAATCGATGATTAACTCCAAATCTGAAAAAGTTTCACTGAAAGCTGACCCAAAGATCAGATCAGCAGGGTCCCTCATCTTGAGTCAAACTACAAGAGCCTCTTTGCCTTGATTTCTTCAGTCCACACTCCACACAGCTAAAGTGATGGCTCTAAATTAAAAATCTAAACCTGTCCCTCTCTTGCTTAAAGCTCAAAGGAAGACAGGCATGGTGGTGTACACCTGTGATCCCAGCACTCAGGAGGCTGAAGCAAGGTAAGCACTGTGAGTTCGAGGCCAGCCTGGAACACATAGTGAGAGTCCCTGTCTCAAACAAAACCCTGAAGCAATTTTTGTTGCCCTCAGGATAGAGTGTGAGTATCTCAGCCTGGCATTCAGGACTTTAATGATCTAGATCCTGCCTACCTGTCTAGTCTTCTGACAGTGAAGTGCTCACACTTCACAGAACAGCAGAAAATTTCTCCATGCCACACACTACAGTATAAAGTGGCAAACTCCTGTTCTTCTCCCTCTGATCTGGTAGACTGTGCTTACATAGCACCCTGTGCTGGCCTCTGGATAGCCCTTGGCATACTACCTGTCAAAGTGTCTGTTTCCAGGTCTGTCTTTCCTACCACTCTTAGAGTTCCTCATGGGTGCAGAGTGTCTTCAAATCATCATGCCTAGCATAGGGTCTGTCACACAGATGGTGGCCAGCAGAGGTTCTTTGAGTGAATAAACAAAGTTGCAAATAAACTCTCCAAGAAGCTCCAGGGTAATCTAAATTCAGATTACCCTAGTAATTCTTTCTGTAGGTCCTCAGCTGACTAGTCACTTATTTAAAAGGACAAAAAGAAAACCAAAAAGTTTTACAGTTCTTAGGTTACAGAAACCCTAAGGAGAAGATAATGACCTTCCTTTCCTGCTGGCTGCATCTAGGGTCTTCACCACGGATGCTCAGTTTGCCGCCCTTTTATTTTATCAGCTGTGAATTATTTGCAAAATTCCCAACAGTTTGTAGGAAATTCAGGAAAACAGCAAGAGGAGAAACTGGTTTCATTTTCCAGCCCAGCTCATATCTGAAACATAATACCATATAGAGCTTTAAAATACGCTCACTTCCTGTGGTCATTATTTCAGTAGTTCTAAACAGTTTGTAGTTCATGCCTCCTTTCTGGAATGTACAGTAGTCACCCTTTAATTCCACTGGTCACAAATCTAAAAGCCATTTTATATGTTTCATTGCAGAAGGTAAAATTGGTCCAGCTCTCTTTGCAATGAACAATAGAATTTCAAGCATCTTTTAGAAATGGCTTAGCTCTAGTAATAAAGTGCTTGCCTACGAAGGCCCTGAGTTCAAGCCCCAGCAACCCTCCTGCCAAAATGACTTATATAATGTGTGTACTATCTAGGGATTTAGGTCAATGGCTAGAACACTTGCCTAGGAAGCACAAGGCCCTGAGTTCGATCCCTGGAACACACACACAAAAAACCTGTGTATTAAAACAAAGGCCTCCTGCCAGGCATGGTGGCTCACACCTGTAATCCCAGCACTCGGGAGGTTGAGGCAGGAAGATCACCACAACCTGCACTACAAAGCAGGACCCCCGTCTCAAAAAGAATAAAAAAAAGGCCTCCTGCGTCCTCCCCAGGCACTTCTGCAGGGACATCACCCTTGAAATCTGAGAAATGATGCAGCTTCTAGGATTTTAAAGATCATCATTCAAGTAAGAAAGCTGCAAGTGTAGAATTTAGAAGGTCTGACTCGACATGATGGCACACACCTGTAATCCCAGCACTTGGGAGGCTGAGGCAAGAGAATCACAGCAAGTTTGAGGCCAGCTTGAGCTACATTGTAAGTTCAAGGCTAGCCTGACTACATAGTGAGACCCTGTCTCAATGAATGAATGGTAAATGAATGGTCATTTATGCCTTTAGCTCTGAGCATTTGATTGAAAACTTAATGCACTCATGGTGTACTTTTTATCCTTCTTTTTTGTGATACTGGAGACTTGTATATAGAAAGCACTGAACAACATCCCCAGCCCTTTTGTATGTATGTATGTATGTATGTATGTATGTATGTATTTGAGACAGGGTAGCGCTAAATTGCTCAGACTGGCCTTGCACTTGTAATCCCCTTGCCTCAGCCTCCCAAGTCACTGAGATTATAGACATGTGCAATAATGCCCAGCTGTGATTTTCTTTTAATTCAGAGGTAGAGAGTATCTTTTGTTGTGCTCATCTTCTGCTTCTTGCAAAGAGGCACTCAATGAAGATCACTGTTATTCCCCGAACTTCATTCAGGATTCTGTTTCTCTCCTCTCAAAGTCGATGTGTGAAATTCTAAAACATTTTTAGAGCTAAGTCTCCTAAGGTACTGAGCGTATACGTTTAAAAGCAATATATTTTTTCATATTGTAAACAAAGAATGTAACTGGTCATCATATATACCAAATATGTAATATGATCATTTTACTTAAAGTAGGTATAGTAAATGTTAATGGTAACAATTCAAAACGACAAGCTCTCTCAGCTCAATCAACTAAGATTTCCTATGAGTTCAATTTTGTGCTGAGTAGCCAGTAGGAGATTATTTTTGCCCTGGATGAACCCACTATCTATTAAGACAGACTTAAGTGAACAAACAACAGTTCTGTTGACCACTGCACTTTCAAACTGACCAACTTTACCTGAGGCAGTAAGATCAAGGTAAGATGGCATCTTTTGTTCACCTTCTCCCTCTTTCCTCTCCAACAGCCGTACTATATTTCTCAGTCTTGCTGAACTCCACTCCTGAGTCTTAACCTCACCTTCCTCACTGATTGTGTTCTTGTAGTATTGACTTCTAGCTATGTTCTCCAACCATAGCTGTTATGGTTTGTGCCGAAATGTCCCTCCAAAGCCTCATGAGGTCATAGATGGGGCTTTTTCAGAGGTGGCTGAATCTAGAGTGTGTGATGCTGGGATTAAGGGCATTTGACTACTAAATCAGTCCCTGATTGGTTTGGCACCACCCTAATCCTGGCAGCCTGGATAAGAACAAAGGCACAGAGACAAGCTGCTTAGGCCCCTCACTTACCTTCCTCCCTTCTGCCTGTCTGCCATGCCACCCTGCCTGGGATCCAGCCAATTGCAGATTGAAACTTCCACAAACTGTGAGCTAAATAAACCTTTCCTCCCTTAACTTTGGGTGTCAGGTATTTTGTCTCAGCAACGAGTGAAAAGTAACTAAGACAATAGCTGAAACCTATCCTTTGGATCAGGTCTTTTCCAAGACAAGGGGGGAGTTTAGCCCACTATCCTACCTTGATATTGGATCTTGTAGTTGGTGTTTCTGCTGGATTTTCCCAGGACCCTGTAAATAAGAACCAGAGAATAGCTGTCTTACCCATGAACTTCTTCATCTCTGAAATTTTAACTATAATATACCTGTCTGTCTCTGATCTTCATCCCCCTACCTCTTTTTTTTTTTTTTCCTTTTTTGGTCAAACCTAGACCTTGGGGAAAATGATTGCCAAGCTAATACCACCTCAGTGAGCTGAATAATGGTTCTCCCCTAAAACTGTGTCCAAATCCTAAATCCTGAAAGCTCTGAATATGACCTTATTTGGAAAAAAGGGTCTTTGCGGATATAAGATCTTGAGATTGTTCTGGATTTAAGGTGGCCATAGATCTAATGCCAGGTATCCTAGCAACACAGAAGATTGAGACAGACACTGATAGAAGACACAATTTGGAAACAGTGGCAGATATCAGAATGCTGCATTTTATAAGCCAAAGAACACCAAGAATTATATGCAACCACCAGAAGCTAGGTAAACAAGTATAGAACAAGTTCTACCTCAGAGTCTCTAGAAAGAATCAATCCTTCCTCCAGTAGGAATCTTGATTTTGGACTTCTACTTTGCAAAATTATGAAAAAAGAAATTCCTATTGTTTTAAACCACCCAGTTGTGCTTATATGTTAAAGCAGCCCTAAGAAATTAATACAATCATCAACCACCATAATTTTTTTGGGGGGGTGTGGTGTGGATTGAACTCGGCCTTGCCCTTGCTAGGCAACATAATTTTTTTCAGTATTGCAAACCAGGGAGCACTGAGCTACATCTGTAGCCCCAACTCTTTTTTTCTTTAATTTTAAAATTTTTATTTGCACATGTTTGCAGTACATAATGACTACATTTATTGTAGCAAAGTGGTACATGTACATAACACACCTCAAATCATTTTCCCCTTCCCCTCTATCCCCTTTTTTTTTTGCCAGCATCAGATTATTTATTCTATAAATCTTTATCCACTTAATTATCATAAACACATATTAGCAGTCAGATTAACAGGCCTCAAAACATATAAAATGCACAGGTCAGTTATACTAAATCAAGGTACACTTTTAGATACATTGGCCATGCTGGATTACAGTAGCTTTCTCTCTCTCCTTGATTGCTCTCTATCTCTCTCATCTCTCTCATGGCTATCTTTTACTTTATACTTTATTTATATATATTGGGCTTCTCGTATAAGAGAAACCATGCAGGGCTGGGGATTTAGCTCAGTGGTTAGAGTGCTTGCCTAGCAAGCACAAGACCCTGAGTTCGATCCCTAGAACCAAAAAAACCAAACCAAAACAAAACAAAACAAAAACCCTGAAACCATACAATATTTAAACTTGTATGTTTGATTTATATAATGTTCAATTAACATTATGGTCTCCAGGTACACCCATTTTCCTACAAATGACTCAAATTAATTCTTCTTTATGGCAGAGTAGTACTCCTTTGTGGAAAAATGCATTTTTTTAATCCATTCATCTGTTGGTGGACATATAGGCTGCTTCCAAGATTTAGCTATTAGGAATTATGCTGCTATACACAGGGTATGGATATATCACTGTAATGTCATGTCTTTCACTCTTTTGAGAAGATACCTAGAAGGGGAATAGCTGGGTCAAATGGAATTTCTAGTTTTAATTTTTTGAGGAATCTCCATACTGATTTCCATAGTGGTTGTACTAGTTCATACTCCTACCAACACTGAAGGCTTATTCTCCTGCTTCCTACAGCCTCTCCAGTACTTGTTATTGTTGGATTTCTTGATGATGGCCATTCTTTCTGGAATGAAATGGAATCTCAGTGTTGTTTTAATTTGCATTTCTCAATGGCCAGCGATGCTGAACATTTTTTCATGTATTTATTGGCCATACCTACTTCTTCATCTGAGAAGTGTCTATTCATTTCAGAGGCCCATTTTTAATTGGGTATTTAAATTTGGGGTGTCTATTTTTTTGAGTTATTTACATATTCTAGATGTTAGTCCTTTGTCTGAGGAGTAGCTGGAAAAAATTATTTTCCCATTCTGTAGGCTGTCTCTTCACTCTGTTGATGATTTCCTTTGCTGCGTAAAAGGTTTTTTCTTTTAACTTAATGTTGTAATTCTAATCACTATACTTTAATATGTGATTCATTACCTTTCACTAACAGCTTTTAAAATTTTATCTCTGTGATGGGTTTCTGATACTGTGAGTCTAATGTGGCATGTGGTCAGGTCTATTTGGGGTTTTATATGCCTCACTTTTCTGTATGTTTATTTCTTTCTCTATTTTGGGGAAGTTTTCTACCATTATTTCTGTGAACAGGTTTTTATGCTATTTCTGTTGTCCTCTGATTTTTCACATATTCTAATTACTCTTAGATTAATTTTCTTTGTATTATCTAGCAGCTATTGGATCCATTTTTCATATTCTCTTGTTGATTTCAATATGTCCTTGAGTAAGTGGTCTTTAAAGGCATCACTGTCTTCTAGTTCTAAATTTTGTCCTCATATTGCTTGCTTCTGTTGCATATACTTTCAATACAATATTTAATCTCCTGGATTTCTGATTAAAACCTTTCTATGGACTAATTCTTTGCTAAACTGGTCATTCATGTTTTATATCATTTTGTTTAGCTCATACAGCTTTTTATTAGTATCTTCTGAAATCTTCTGGATCATTTTGGTTATTATGTCCATTATCTGTTTAGTAATATCTTCTGTGATCCTGTTGTGAGTCCGTCTTTGTTCTGTTTAATAACCTCCTCCTATATCTTTTAGACTAGTTCAGGTGTATGGCTTATGCTGTATTACCCCTCAATGCCCCCCTGGATTGGCTTTGGGAGAGTTGGGAGTTTGGGGAGGGATTTTGTTGGCTTGTCTTCTCATGTTTCTATACTTTGTCTTTTTGTTTTGTTTTCTTTTGGTTTTGTTTTGGTTTTTTTTGTGCTGAGGTTTGTGGATGCTTATAGTGTAAAGACTTTGTTGCCAGTATAGGAATCTCTTTAGTTGCTTTTCAGTGATGTACTCTGGGTGTGGGTAAACTATAGTCCTTTGCCTCAGCCTCAAGATCCAACCACCTTGATTAATTTGGGAGAGGAGGATGCAATGTAATTAGCCCAACACCGAGTTCTCTGAGAGTGTACTCTAGTAATGTTAATGACACAAAGATAATCTGGGTGTTGGCTTACAGAGAAATAGCAGCAATTTTGTGGCCCTAGTAATATCAAGCAAATTGGATACAGTAGTATTATCCAAGACAAATTGTATATTAAAACACCATAAGAATCAATTATGTACCACCCTTAACCCTAGAGAAGAAATCTATAATTATGGGGTTAACATTAAGACAACCCAGGTATTGACTTACAGCTGATGTGTACTAAATGCAATAGCTGTATCTCCACTAATGGTAGAAAAGAATTCAACTGTAATTTTATAGAATTAACTATTAAAATTAATAAAGCTTTATGGTTATGCTATTAAAGATACAGGGTTTGAGAATGGGGGAATACAAATGGAAAAATTTGAAACCTTAAACTATCTGATACGAGAAGGAGGAGAGAGAATTGGTACAGAGAATCTTATTGTGAGTAGAAAGATGCTTATAGAATTAGGTAAAGGTAAGAGAAAACACTGATGAGAAATAGAAGATAAAAAGAGGGATGGGGGGCTGGGGATTTACCTTAGTGGTTAGAGTGCTTGCCTAGCAAGTGCAAGGCCCTGAGTTTGATCCCCAGCAGTTCCCCCCAAAAAGAGGGAGGAAAAAAAGAAATTATGCGAGGGATAAAAATAAGAGAGAAAAAATTAAAGGGAGAAAAATTTAAAGGAAAAAGAAGAAAAAAATAAAGAAGGAAAAAAGATTTAAGAAAAAGAGGTAAGAAGCAAGGAAGGAGGACAAAGGAAAATTCCCCAAGCCCCAATAAACTGGTAAAGAAGAAAGGAAGAAAGGAAAGAAGAAAAGAGAGAAAAACAAAACAAAAAGCCAGTTTACCTGGGTGTGGTGGCACATGCCTGTAGTCCTAACAGTTGGGAGGCTGAGGCAGGAGGATTGCCATGAGCTCGAGGACAGCCTGGGCTACATAGTAAGTTCAAAGCCAGCCTGAAGTACATAGTGAGACTCTGTCTCAAAAAAACAAAAACAAACAAAAAACCCTTGCACACTTAAACAATGCACATACAAAAAAACAAAAAAGAAATTTCTCTGTGATTTTTTTGGGGGTGCTGGGGATCAAACTCAAGGTCTTGCGCTTGCTAGGCAAGTGCTCTAGCACTTTAGCTAAATCCCCAATCCCTCTCTGTGATTTTGTATGTGTGGTTTTCTCCTGGGACCTACAATTTTGGGGCAGTGTCCAAGTCAAGACATGTCCCTGCTCATGCTAATAAAGAATTGAATTGAATCCAAATCAATGCTGGATGCAGGCACCATCAGGCAGTAGGATTAGGATGAGAGTGCCAATGCTGTGACTTTGAAATCAGAGCAACTCAGGCTAAACCTGGCCTCTGGATGTGGGGTTGTGGCCTGTGTCCTTTAGCTCACACCCCTCAAGGGGGTCTCTTTCCAGCCTGACTATGGCTCTTGACTATGGCCATCTCCTGTGGCTGTTTCTCACGCAGTCACTGTGAGAACATAACACTGGGAGCCCTGAAGTGCAGCCATCCTGCACCTGCTCTAAGTCTTGGATTCAAATACTCAGCTCTTCCCCAGAATGGCATCTGTCTTAGTTACTTTTCTGGTTGCTGGGGCAAAATACCCAACATCCAAAGTTAAAAGAGGAAAGGTTTATTTAGTTCACAGTTTGTAGAGGTTTCAGTTCATAGTTGGCTGGCTCCAAGACAGAGTGGCATGGAAGATGGGCATTGCAGAGGAGAAAGCAGAAGGCAACAAGGCAAGCAAGTGATAAGGCTCTTTCTGTCCTTTATATTTTATCCAGGCTATCTAATCTTAGGGTTAGCACACACACCCTTAATCCTAGCATCACATCCTTGATCCCAAAACTATACCAAACTGATCAGTGGACCAATTTAGTAATCACACACCCTTAATCCCAGCATCACACATTCTAGATCCAGCCACCTCTGAAAAAACCCCACCTATGACTGCATGAGGCTTTGGGGGAACATCTAGACACAAGCCATAACACCAACCAACCAAGCACTCTTTCCAGGGATATGGGGGCACTTGGACTGGAATCACTCACCAGCTATTGTCTGTCGAAGGACTCACGTGGGAGCAGAATCCTACAGTCTCCCTGCAGCTCACAGCACCCACTAGTCCATTCCACTGCTGTGTTTCTCCCTGAAGCCCTCTGGAGTTCCCAGCTTTCACTTTGTCTCTGTAGGTTTGGGAGCTGGGAAGAAAGTGCAGATTGTCCTTTTCCTTCTCCTTGTTATATTTTGTCTCTTCGGCTTCTCTGTTTTATATTCCTCTCAGATCCTTCCTGGTTCCCAGGGATCTACCTCTCTCTCTTTTTTTTTTTTTTCCTTCCCTAAATTGTCATTTTCCAATGTCTGTATTCCAAATCTCAGAGAGGCTGAGTTGTTGTTGCTTATCATACCACCATCTTCCCAGAAGTCCCTAGCTCTTTTCATAGTTTTTTGTTTGTTTGTTTGTTTTACTTTGAAATAGGATCTCGGGAAATTGCCCAGGCTTGCCTGCCTCTTCCTTGTGATGCTCCTGTCTCAGGCTCCTGAGCAGCTAGGATTACAAGCCTATGTCATCATGCCTGGCCATAATTTAATTTTTAAATGACACTTTGTGCTGGATGATAGAGACTCAATAATAGAGACCTGCCTAGTATGTGCAAGGCCTTGGGTTCAATCCCCAGCACCACAAAAAAAGACAAGACACTTAATATCAATATATAGACAGGATATACAGTAAAACTTTGGTTTGCATGCATAATTCATTCCGGAAACATGCTTGTAATGTAAAGCACTTGTATATCGAAGTGAATTTCCCCATAGGAAATAATGGAAACTCAGATAATTTGTTCCACAACCCCAAAATACTCATATAAAAATGATTACAATACTGTGATATAAAATAATAAAGAAAATATAAACTATAAGGATAAACAAATTAATCTGCACCTACCTTTGAAAATTTTGGGACCAGTATAAGAGAGAGGAGGGTTAGGACAACTTTCGCTTACACTAATGGAATCATGGCTATCTACTGGCTCAATGGAATCTTTTTTGGGGGGGTGCAACTTTAACATGGAACCTATCCAATGACACTTGCTTCTGCCTCCTTTTGAGGATTTTACAGAAATGGGAAATGTGACATTGTATTGTCATTAAACAGATTCATTGCTCACACTGCTACAACTTTATTCAGGTGGCACTTTTCTACACAATTTTGCAGTTTCCCACATTCTGTTCGTCTCCCTAATCTCATTTGAAGTGAGGAATTCCTCTGCCTTTTTGTCCTCCTCTTCTTCAGAGGAGATAACCATAACCTCTTGCTGTTGGGAGATGATCACCCACAGTCCTGCAGTAAGACAGAGAGAAAGACAGAGAAGAACCATTGGCTCAGTTGTGATCATGAGACCATCAGCATACTACTCATATTGCAAAACATAGCACATTTATCAAGTTAAAATTTGTTACAAATGTTTGCTTGTCTTGTGAACACACACAGAATAAGATACTTGCAATCCAAAGTTTTACTATAATCTCAAAGAAACATCCTTCCAAGAAATGACTGAAGTCACTTTAAATAAAGTGTTTCAATTGATGAAACTTTGTCATCGACTGACTCTAATTCTAGGAACCACAGGCCTAAGCCCAATGTAGATCTTTTAAATCATTTTTCCCAATACTTTCAACTGTCTCTTTCTTATGTCCTTCCAAAAAAAAAAAAAAAGTCACCCTGCCAAATCTCAGGCTAAAACAATAATCTCTTTCTGCTCTTACATCCAGGCAGCTGGACTTTGGTTTTAAGGAAAAACCAAATTTACCAATTTTACTTGGGACTCATCTCTGGTCATGATTGAAATTACTTTGACTCATCCTAGACCTTCTTCCTCTGCCATTCCAGACTTCCCCCACTCTTCAAATGACTAACTTCTATCCTGATATCACTACATGTGACCTCACCACTTATTTCACAGAGACCAACAGGTGTAACACCTCACTCCTTCCACTCCAGAGCCTATAAACTTGTACCCATCCTTGCTTCCTTGCCTTCTTCCCTGAGGAAGCATATCTTTCCTTCAGTTGAAAGCTAATCACCAGATCTGATGTCTCTGGATGGCACCTTTCTCAGCTTCCTAAAACATCAATCCTAGCTTATCTATTGCCTATGTATCTTAATTACATTTATCATTGTTGAGACAAAATACCTATTTTAATTGTATTTCTCATTGCTAGGACAAAATACTATACATCCAAAGTTAAAAGGAGGAAAAGTTTACTTAACTCACAATTTGTAGAGGTTTCAGTCCGTAATCAGCTGGCTCCAAGGCAGGGCAGCATGGCAGAGGAGAAACTGCTCACAGTAGGCAGAGGCAACAAAACAGGCAAGGGGCCTTAGCAGGTTTTTTCTGCCTCTTGTATACTCTAGCTTGGCTGCTGGGATTAGAGTGGTACCAAACCAATTAGTGGACTGATTTAGTAATCACACACCTTTAATCGCAGCATCACAAACTCTAGATTCAGCCACCTCTGAAAAAGCCCGACCTATGATCACATGAGGCTTTGGGGGGATGTCTAGGCACAAATCATAACAATACCTGACACCCTAAGTTAAAGGAGGAAAGGTTTATTTGGCTCACAGTTTGTAGAGGCTTCGGTCTATGGTTGACTGGCTCCAAGGCAGGGTTTATGGTAGAGGGGCATCACAGAGGAGAAGTAGTTCATGGCAGGCAGAAGACAGCAAAGAAGCAAGCAGCAAGCAACAAGCAGTGACCCTCTTTCTGTCTCTTATATTTTATCTGGACTCTCTGCCCTTAGGATGGGTAACACTCAAATCCTTAATCCTAGTATCACACCATGAATCAATTCCAGCATCACATCTTTGATCCCAGCATCAAACACTTTAGATCCAGCCACCTCTGAAAAGCCCCACCTATGACCACATGAGATTTTGGGGTACATCTAGATATACAGGCCATAACACTATCCAAATGCCTACCAGATTCCCCATGAAATACTTCAAATTCATCATGGGTATGCTATTTCCTTTTCTAATTAAGTGACAGGACCAGATGAAATTGTAGGCCAGATATGATGAAAGCATGTGCAAAGGTGCAGGGGAGAACATTAAAAATAGTGCAGGTTGGCCTAATGTTGAAGGAGGTAAAAGGTAGTGGGAATGAAACTTCAGGATAAGCATGAAAAACCTTTCAAACTAAGAGAAAGAATGTGTACTTTATGCTCAAACAGTGCAGAGGGGGCTGGGGATTTAGCTCCGTGGTTAAAGTGCTTGCCTTGCAAGTACAAGGACCGGAGTTCGATCCCCAGCACCAAAAAAAAAAAAAAAAAAAAAAAAAACAGTGCAGAGGGGGATGACCAAAGGGTGTTAAGCAGAGGAATGGCATGAACAGATCTAAAATGCATTTGGGAATCATCATAGATTGAAAAGACAAAATCTGAAGACTTGGAAAACATGGTTGCAATAATATAGGCAAAAGACATCCTATTTGAGAGACATTTATGAGCGGAGAAGAAAACACTATACTTGGTAAATGATCATTATGGTTTACATCTAAATGGCTGCCCAAAACCTTGTGCACTTATAGGTGGGGCTTTTAGGAGGTGACTGGATCATGGAGGTGTGTTACTCCTCGGTGGATTAGTTCACTGACGAGTTTATAGCTAAATATGATGTAGGGAGGAGGTGGGTACTAGGGGTGTGGCTGGTAAAGTATATCTACCTCCCTCCTCCCTTGATCACTCTCTGCTTCCCACCACCATGTCATGAGCCCTTTCTCTTCTGCCATGTTGCTCTGCCTTGAAGCCACCTGACTTGAAATCTCTACAAACCATGAGCCAAAATAAACCTTTCCCCATTAGAATTAAAGTGTCAGGTTTGTGTCTTAGCAATGAGAAAAGTAACTATGACAATGACTGAGTGATCAATACACCTCCACCCTAAACAGTGGGTTACTAAAAAATGAGATTGTAGGGATAAGGGTGTAGCTCAGTTTTAGAATGCTTACCTAGCATGCACAAAGCCTTGGGTTCAATTCTTATCAGTGCAGAGAGAGGGCTTTTGTAACTGGCTAGACCAGCCAATCCCAAGAGTGGTACCTGAGGGTATGAATGGACGGATGATTCATCCTAGTGAATCAGCTGCCCCACTGTAGTGGATACTTTCTAATACCTCTGGCGAGATCACCATGAAGTCTCCCTTCTCAGTCTGTGTATGACCTTGCCCCTGGCCATGATTGATGCAACCCAAGCCAAGTAATTTAGAGTTTCTTTCACGAATATTGGAAAGAGTATCTAAAACAAGAATTATTCTCTTCAGAGATTTGTACCTATAGTATGGACTCAGTCTCTAGAATTGAATTTGTCCACTCTGACAGCTGAGTTGCAAAGGAAGCCAGTCTTCTGAAAGTCAAAGAAAGATGAAGGAAATGCACTGATGGAAACGAGAATAAAGAATGGAATGATTACAAGTAGTAAGCAATTTCCTGAATTGCCGTAGTTTGAACATGGTTGTCCCCCAAAGGTTCAGATGCTGAAGTCTTGATCCCCAGTTGTATTAGTTACCTTTTCTGTTGCTGAGACACAATTCCCAACACCCACAATTTAAAGGAGGAAAGGTTTAATTTAACTCACAGTGTCAGTCCATGAGCACCTGACTCCAAGGCAAAGACATCATGGCAGAAGGACATGGACTGTGGCAGCTGGGAAGCAAAGCAGGGGAGAGTGCCAGAGAGGAACGGGTGAGGGCCCATATATATCTCCATGACCCACCCAGACACGACCAGGAGAATGCTTTAATAATCTGCTAGGCCATCTCGTGTGGTGGCACACACCTATAATACCATAGTTTGGGAAGTTAATGCAGGAAGATTGCCACAAGTTCAAGGCCAGCCTGGACTACATAGTGATTTCAAAGTCACCCCGAACTACATAGTGAGACCCAGTCTCAGGAAACAAAAAGCAAAAAGGGCTGGGATTATAGCTCAGAGGTAAAGCACACCTGGGTTCAGTCTCTCAGTACCACCACCAAAAAAATAACCTGCTAGGTGTTTCTTAATCCAATGAAATTGACATATCAGGATTAGTGATCACATCTAGTATACTAGATGTTTTTGTAGAAATACAAAAACTATAGTCTAAACAGATATATCAAAAACCAATTTTAGTATAATAAACACCATACAGTGCCAACATGTCTAGGAGTTTCTTAATCCAATGAAAGTGACATATAAGGATTAATGGTCACACAAATATGGCAGTATTGAGAGATGGTAGAACCTTTAAGAGGTAGGTATATGCCAGTAAATCCCAACACCCAGGGAGGTTCAGGTAGGGGTAATCACAAGTTTGACTCAACATAAAAATAAGCTAGAGATATAGCTCAGTGTAAAGGCCCTGGGCTCAACACACAAACACAGACGTAGGGCCTCATGGGAGGTAATTAGGTCATGGAGACACCACCCTCAGAAAGCATTAATGCCTATCTTGAGGGACTGGGTTAAGTCTCAAGACTAGTTAACAGGAGAGTAGGCTGTATTATAGTAAATTTGGCTTCCTCAGCTCACTCTCTTGCTTTCCCTCTAGAACACATGCTCTTTCATATGTTCCATTTGACACTTTTTTGTTTTGTTTTGTTTTTTGGTTTTTTTGAGACAGAGTCTCGCTATGTAGTCAGGCTGGCTCTGAACTCACTATGTAACCCACATTGGCCTTGAACTTGCGACCATCCTCCCACCTCAACCTCCCAAGTGCTGAGATTATAGGCATGCGCCACCATGCCTGGGCCTGGCCCATTTGCCAGTCTTACACATGCTCCCACCTTGTGAGACCATCCATCTGCCATGTTATGATGCAGCATAAGGACTTCGACAGATGTAGCTCTCCAAGTTTGAACTTTTTCAGCCTCCAAAACTTCTGTAACGTACCCAGCCTCAAGTGTTTTGTTATAACAATGCAAACTATACCAAGACATGAGTCTAGAGCTCCTAACATCTGGCCTCATCCCTTTACTAATGTAAGACACACACCTAACATTTCCAGGGCCCAGGCCAAGAGTATAAATGGAGGCCCACATACCATATGTCAAAATAACTAGAAGTTATACATCAAACCAACAGACCACTAAATACAAAATATTACATCTCCCTATCTTGCCAAATACATCATCATGCAAACCTCAAAGACTAGATTCCAATTTAGAATTCAAAGATCTTTATATTTCTGGAGGAACATACAGAATATGGGGGACACAGAGTGGACTCTTTCTCTTCCCACCCATGGCTTCATCCTGCACTGTGAGAGGAGTCCTTGTGCACATGTTCCAGCTCCTTCCATCCATTCCTTACCAACAACTGTACTGTGACCACTCTGTGGGTCTGAAGATGTTTCCCTGACCATGCTATCTTTCAGGAGAACAGATCCCAGAGAAAGCCTATGGAGTTCCTGGAAACAGGCTACAGGCCATCTGGGCGGAGATTTTCAGGATTTAGGATACTGAGCGTGGTCTAAGGGGATGGAAATGAGGTATCTGGGTGAAAAAGTCTCTTTGGCCCCATGAATTTCTCTTTCTAGGGGAAGAGGTGGGCTCCATAGAAGGACTAAACTAAGGCCCTCTAGGCATGGGGCCCAAACAAAGGTCGCTCCTTTTTCAGGTCTAATGGAGGCTGCTTATATACATTAAGCAGGCTCTATGTAGATTCTTTTACTTGCAACCCAAGAATCACTAGGCTCCTGCCTTTACCCCTTGAATTTATCCAGCAGCTTTTCTACCAAGGATAAATTCTGCCATCAGTGATAAATTATTTTCCTCAATCACTGTGACTTTCCTGTCTCATTTAAGTATATACATTATACCTCCAACTAGTAATTTGGAGCTTAATGGGTAGCCTCAAATCCTAAAGTAGCACTTTATTTCATTCTTACATCTTCTGGTACTATACGCAACATCATGCCAGAGTTTATGATTCCTGCCTCCTTTCTGATTAGGGAGTCCTTCAAAATAGGAAGGGTGTTCTGATGGGAGTAGCCAAAAATGTCAGATGTTCTCTGTAACTCATTAATCAGGCCCTAAGGATGTATGTCTCCCCTGGAGGTGCTGTGGTTCTCCCCCTTGGGAAGCCTTGATTATTTCTTTTAGGCACAACGCATATCTATATACTTGTCTCGGGTCCTGTCTGTTACTCTTCTCTCCAACTCCATACTCATAGTTGGGGTAATAATGATCTGCCTTGGACCGTACACCCAAATGTTACCATGAGCATAATGTCTAAGAAATGCAAAAGTTTCATCCTAGATCTGCCGCAGAGCTTGACTATCTCTGGCCTATGAGTAGACCTCATAAATTGAAAGCAGCAACATGCTCGTAGACAAAATGGACATGGTGCCATACCCTGTTTTTCAAGCTTTTCAGGAAGCTGAGGTAGGAGGATTGCCTGAGCCAGGAGTTTGAGGCCAGCCTGGGCAACATAGTGAGATCTCATCTCTTAAAAAAAACAAAACTAAAAAACAGACCTCTAACAACCAGAAGCAACCAGACTAGCACTGGGAAACACATGGGCAAGTAGAGGATAGGATAATTCTTGCCATACCTGGTTTCTTGCTTACCTGTGCTTTTCCATATTTGAGCAAGGAACTCTGATTTGTTTTTATAGAGTTTTTTCAATAGTGTTTGTTATGGTTTGTGTCTAGCTATCCCCCCAAAGCCTCATGTGTTCATAGGTGGGGCTGGATCTAGAGTGTGTGATTACTGAATTAGTCCACCGATTGGTTTGGCATGGTTCTGCTGGGATCAAGGATGTGATGCTAGGATTAAGGGTATTAGGATTAAGGGTGGGAGTGCTGGCCCACTCTAAAACCAGGTAGCCTGGATAAAATGTAAGGGACAAAAAGAGGGTCGCCTGCCCCCCTTGCTTACCCTCTTGCTTGCCTTGCTGACTTCTGCCTGTCTGCCATGTCACCCTGCCTTGGATCCAGCTGAATATGGACTGAAACCTCTACAAACTGTGAACCAAATAAACCTTTCCTCCCTTAACATTGGGTGTCAAGTATTTTGTCTCAGCAACGAGAAAAGTAACTAAGACATATGGTCTATCTGTGATAGCTTTTCTTTTAACCTTTTAAACTTTTAAGATTCTCCCAAATTAAAATTTTAAATTAAGGGATTCAGAGTGGAAGCAAGAGAGAAAGAGTTTTGGCTCTTCATTGCCTTGATTTTCCTGTAGCTTTCACACCTGGATGAAGATAGAACATCCAGATACTGTGTCCCTGCACGCTGTAGATAAATACTTTACAGTCTGGACTTAATCCCCACCAATATACTTACCTCTTCTGAACACCTCCAGGGTCCATATAACCACAGATTTCTTTTTACTTCTTTTCTTCTTTTTTATAAATCCTGTAGGAAACTCAAGACACCATCGGTACCAAAACCACGCTTGATACACCCTATTTTTGTGATAGGAAATGGTGTGAGTGCTTGATACTTGTGAACTGACCATCAAGCACCTCTTGGGAGTTGATACTATGGCTGCTCCTTGTCCTCAGATCCTCCCTCAAGACGACAAAGATGGGATCTTTGCCTAGTGGGGTTCTCTATCAAAAGGGGTGAAGACAGTTTAAGTCCAGTCCCTTCTCTACTGCCTCTTTCTCTGATGTACTTCACCCTTAGGATAATGCTATATATGGCTTTTCTTTTTGCCAGGAGCCTCCTTCCTCCTTTCTCCAGTGTTCTACTTTCAGGGGCTCAGAAGTGCCCTTTCTCGTAGCTCTTCCTCCAAAATCCACAGGGCCACTATTAGAGATTCCGTGTGTCCCATTAAATCCCAGGCATAGTAGTCACTGGCCATTGGAGTCCTTGCTGGGTATCTATAATCATCACAACTGACTGAATTCTCTCCCTCTCTCTCTCTCTCTCTCTCTCTCTCTCTCTCTCCCCTATCTGTGTGTGTGTGTGTGTGTGTGTGTGTGTGTGTGTATGTGTGTGTGAGTGTGTGGTGTGTGATAGGGATTAAACCCAGGCCTTAATACTGAGCTGTATCTCCAACCATTTTTAAAATTTTTGGAGACAGGTTCTCACTAATTCGCCCAGGCTGGGCTCAAGTTTGCGGACCTCCTTTATCAGCCTGCCATAGTGCTAGGATCACAGCCGTGTATCGCCATGCCTGGCTCAGTGTCTCGAGTAGCTGGAACTTGTAGGAACATACTGTTATGCCTGGCGTTGATGTTGACTCAGGTCTCTTCACGATTTCAGCTGCCTCCTCTTCTCTTTTTCTCAGGTTAGTTTCAACAGTTGGAAGAATCTAAACCACCACCCCAGCAACCAGAATTCTCTCCAAAACCTTACCCTTGAATAGCCCTAGTCCTCTCCTGTTACACAGAAGATCTGATTCCTGCTCTCCGACCTCTGGCTTCTATTTCCTCTGCTTTCTGTAAGAGTTTCTCCAGACCCAATGCAAGAGCAGGCACCTTGTTTCTTTGGTGTGAGAAACCGAACGTGTAAATAAGGACCAAAATGTATAATATATATTGGGGAAAGGGAAGAAACTGTTCAAGTGGGAAGGGGAACAAGGGAGGACGAGGGGGACAGGAAGGGAGGAATAAGAAAAAAAGAGAATAGAAGGAAAAATGGAAACAAAGCTTTTGTAAATAAGAAAGGGAAGAGGGGTTGAAGAGAAGAGAGGAATGAGAAAAAAAGGAAAAGAAGATATATCATGTTTAGGTACAAATTCTCTATGATGAATGTTATTACGTATATCTAAAGTGTACCACTAAAATAAAAAAATAGATATTAAAAAATTAAAGCAAAAAAAAAAAGAAAGAAAGAAATAGAAGAGACAGAAACGCCAAAACACTAGCTATCTGAGGATGAGAAAAAGAAAAGAATCCAGGGTGACTTGTTGGCTTTGAGCTTGAAAAACTACATGAATGGTGATGCTACCTACTACATTGCGGCAGACTCCAGGCTTGGCCGGGTGGCAAGGTTGGCAGTGGGGAGGGGAAATAGGAGTGCAGAGTATTCTTTGTAATAAACCATTTGACTGCTAGCGCAAAAAAAAAAAAAAGCAGAACTATGATATAAACCTAGATCCTTTTAAACCAAAATCACAAAAAAACAAAAAAAGCAGGCACTTTTCTCTCCTTGATAGTACAAAGAAAAATAATCTGAATAGCCCTGTAGTGTTTTTGTTTGTTTGTTTTGAAAAAGACGATTAATGATAACTTGCTCTTCGATAAGTGATAAGAACCTTTTTAAAAACTGTACCTAGGGGTATATAACCTTGCAGCACAGACCCAAAATAAACACAACAGACAAACACAGCAACCTTTTTCTCCAAAATTACCCTAATTGAACTTGAAAACAGTTACTGGTGGGGGAACTGGAAACCCAGTTTGTAGCCAAAAGGAAAAACCAAAGGAAAAGTAGCAGTTCATTGAGATGGATAAGAGCCAAGAATTCTACGCCCTTCACTGTGCTGCTTTGCCCTTCTTACTCTTGCTCTGTCTCTTTTCTTCCACTCATCCACATTACCTCTCAACTGTTTCGAATAAGCCATTTGCAGCCAGGCTTGGTGGTCCCAGCACTCAGGAGGCTGAGGCAGGAGGATTGCCATGAGTTTAAAGCCAGCCTGGGTTCCGTGGCAAGTTTGAGGACAGCCTCATAATAAGACACCATCTCATACAACAACAGCAACAACAATAAAAAAAAGTCCTTTGAATCTTACTGACTTTTTTGGAACTCATCACAATGCTGATCTTCCTTTGTCCATCAGTAGCTCGCAACAGGCATTTGTTATCCGAGGGCTCAAACCCCTTCACAGTACCCTTCCTTGGAACTGGTTTAGTTCAACCATCATTTTTCTTCAGGGTGAGGAACCCGTTGCCTAACACCCAGCACTTCTGGAAGAGCCTGGTCAGCTTAGTCGGGAATTGCTCGCTCTCCAGCAATACCATCCCAACGCTGCAGGTCCCGATCCAACAGTGGAAACTCCAGCCCTGTAGTTTTAACACTCCCCTCTGGAGCTTCATCAGAACATTCAGCCAGCTAACACTGAAACCTGGAAAACTTCCTTTACTGCACTAAGGTGTTCTGTCCTCCCTCCTCCGTATCCGGTATCCCCCACTCACAGCATCCCAGTAGAGATGGATCTATCCCCCGACTAGGAGTGACCGTCCCCCCCAAACCCCCTCAACTTCTGAATCCTCATAAGCCTCTGTATGAACCGAATGCTCTTGCCTTTCACCTGTCCCCAGTAACCTGTCCCAAATTCTGGTGGTATTTGGGACTAAGTGTTCTGGCATGCCAAACACATTCAAGAATGTGAAACATTTAAAAACCCCAAACTCAGGTTTTGGTGAAAATCTTATTTCAAAAATCAGAGAGTGGCACAGCGGATGACCCAAGAAAGTTTGAGGGTGCTGAAAGAACACTGAGACAAAAGCATCAGGTTGCACACTTTAAGCTGCACACCAAACATCTGCCACATCCAGCAGTGTATCTTTGAGCCCCAGCATCTCCCTTGGACTGCAGACTAATCACCGTGTTTAGCAAACCTGAATAAGGCTATGTTCTGTCCTTTCCTGAAGACCTTTCTGGGCTCTCTTTATGTGCTCCACAACCTAACAGAAGTTTGCATAGTTTCTTGAGTTTCAAGCTTTTTCCAGTTATTTTTAATCCCACGATTTGTAGAGGTTTCTGGAAGCCTACATCTACCTCTGTTTGCAAATTTTCTGATACTACCTTGGTCATTATCCTAAATATGGACTTATTTCCAGAGGTAGTGATGAGTCCATGACACAAATAAAAACTTCAACAACATTAATAATAATCCTGCCAGGCATGTTGGTGCACAGCCATAATTCCGGCCTTCAGGAGGCTGAGGCAGGAGGATAGCTGTGAGTTTGAAGCCACCCTGGGCTACACAGTGAGTTCAAAATGTAACCCCAAAATTACTCCCCAAAATGTACCCTACATGCCCTCAGTCTCATTTGCTTGTAATAACTAAATGAGGTTGTTTATTTTTTTTAAATGAGGCTGTTTAGTAACTTTTTTTTTGTCCACTTTATTCTAGCATAAGCACCCACTTCCCTATTTAGAAGAATTAATTCTACCTCAGAGTGTCTTTTAGCCATTGCTAAGAACTTCTCCAGCACCTTTTGAATCAACAATTTTTCTTCAGTGGCTGATCATTTTGCAACCATACTATTTGGGCTTCTGTGGCAGACTGACTTTCAAGAGCTTGCCAGGTCTCCAAGAGTGACCACAAGCAGTGGTGGACTCTGGCTCGAGGAGGGCCCCCACTCCATCTCTTGGTTGCGCCCATCTCTGCTAGCACTAGGCTGCAGTTGTCCCCCTTAGGCTGGTGTGACTTATCATTGCTGTCCTGAATCTACCCGATTTTCTCCCCCTTTCCTTCCCATTGTGTTATCTCCCAAGATTCGGATTATGCAGATTTATTAATTCCTAGACAGCTCTTAGAACTGGATGTGGGACTCCAGAAGGAAGAATGAATGGGGGATGTCTGTACTCCCCTCCAATTCAGCTCTCACAGAGAACGACTATGACTACTTCACAATTATTCCATCACGTGTCGTCTTTCCTTGTAGACTACAGACTGGTTATTTATCACAGCGCATGACTTACATTAGACTTCTAGTCAGTGCTCATTGATCAAGTAGAATACTGTGATAGCTGCGCATTTAAAGCACTGTGAGGACAGAGAGAAAGTCATCTGTCAGTATCAAATAATTTCGCCTTGCAGAAGACAGGAAAAGTAGTACTTGGAAATTGATCTTAAAAGATAAAATAGGGGCTGGGGATTTAGCGCAGTGGTAGAGCACTTGCCTAGGAAGCGCAAGGCCCCGAGTTCAATCCCTAGCACCCAAGAAAAAAGGTAAAAATAAAAAGTGCACTAGGCAAATGAAAGGAATGGTAGAGACTAAACTGTGTAATAAAGAGACTCACATGCAGTGTGTCAAGTAGGTAGGTCCAGAAGTAGGCAGGCAGGGAGTCTAAGCAAAGACCCTGCTAAAACTCCGAGAAATTCTATTACTAAAAAGTAGAGCACAGTTACAGTCTTGCATTTCAGCTTGAAGGAACAGCCCATGAGACTGAAAAGACCAGCTTGCCTGGAGAACAACAAAAAATCCAGGATGCCAAGAGAGTAGAGTATAGGGCAAAACTGGTGGGAGCCAAGAAGAGAGATAAGTAGAGCCTGATTCTAAAGATCCTCTCACTATCTCTCACTAGTTCCTTACAACCCGTCTCTGACACACCCTCCTTCAATTTTTTTCCTCCTTTCACCTCTGCTTTGGCCTTTTAATCGGTCAGGATCAGCTAGGCCTCAGGGCCTGTATGCCTGCTCTTACCCTGCCTAGACTGCTGGTTCCTCCAGATAGTCACTCTGACTGCCACCAGCTACAAAGTAAGTTCCATGAGACCAGATTTATGGTTTATATTTCTGTGTAAGCAACACCTGGAACACTGTCCCACAAAGGTATAGTGAATGCATGTGATTAATTCCGCTGTTCTTTAATAGTGTTTTAGACTATGAGACTTGCCCAGAGCCGTGGGCATTTATTTTTCTTTCTCTCTCTTCTTCTTTCCTCCTCTTCCTCCTCTTTCTTCTTCTTTTTTGTTAAGAAAGTATATTTTATGTAATTTTTTTATCACAATTTTAAAAATTTATGATTTTTGTGAGCAAAAAAATTTACATGAATATTTGTTTGAAATCATCATACTCCAAGGGGGCTGAGGAGTAAGCTCAGTAGTTAGAGTGCCTGCCTCGCAAGCACAAGGCCCTGAGTTCAATCCCTGGCACCAAAAAAAAAAAGGAAAAAGAAATCATCATACTCCAAGGGAGCTTGATCCTCTGCATCCTCCCCCAAGTAAGTTTCCCAGTATGGATGATTTGGAGGAAGAGGTTGTACTGGGTGATCCCACCTAGGGCCTTGAAACTGGGCATGGTGGCGCATGCCTGTGATCCCAGCATTTTGGAGGCTGAAATAAGTGGATTACCATGAGTTTGAGGGCAGCCCGGGATACACAGCTCAAGGCCAGCCTGAACCACATAGTGAGACCCCGTCTCAAAACAAAACAATACAAAAAAAGTATAAAAGCTGGGTATAGTGATGAACATCTGTAATTCCAGCTCCTCTGGAGGCTGAGGCAGGAGGATTGCCAAATTCAAGGCCAGCCTAAGTACTTTAGTGAGATCCTGTCTCAAAATAAAATTTAAAAAGATCTGAGGATGTATCACTGTGGTAGAGCACTTGCCTAGTACATGAGTCCCTCAGTGGTACCAAACACATATACATGACAAAAACAACAACCACAAACTGAGCACAGTAGCACACACCTATAATCCCAGCATTCTGAGAGGCTAAAGCAGGAAGATGGCAAGTTTGAGCCCAGATTGGGCAACTCAGACTGGACAATGAGGGCTGGGGATGTAGCTCTGTGCAAAGACCCTGGATTTGATCCCCAATACTGAAAAAAAGAAAGATAAATGAAAATTAACAAGCAGCACAAATATATTTTTCCAGCTTTGTCGAGATATAATTAACAATATAATATGACATAGTACAAGGGATTTTTCCTGGATAATCAACCTATCTAGTATCTTGATTATTGTTGTGACTAGATGGCTGTATGCATTGTCCAAACCAGTGGTTCTTGACTGGGGGGTCATTCTGCTCCCTAAAGGACACATGGCAATGTCAGATGTTTTAGTTTGTCACAATTTGAAGAGAAAGAGGATGCTATTGGCATCTATGAGTAGAGACCAGGGATGTTGCTACAGATCCTACAAGACAGCCCCCCATGGCAAAGAAATGTCAAGAAAACTAAAGTTTAGAAACACTGGAATAAACCAGAGATCAAAAAACTACAGCCCAAGGGCCTAATAAAGCTCACCACCTGTCTTTGTACTTTAGTACTGCCCACAAACTAGGAATGGTTTTTACTGTTTTTTACTTCTTTTTTTTTTTTTTTTCCTAGTGCTGGGGATGGACCCCAGGGCTGTGCGCATGCTAGGCAAGCACTTACCCCTGAGCTACACTCCCAACCCTAATTTCTACTTTTTTTTTCAGAACTATGGATTGAACCTAGGGGAGCTCTAACACAAGCTACATTCCCAGTTCATTCGCAGCTCCTTTTTTTTTTTTTTTTTTTTTTTCCTTGAGACAGAGTCCTGCTATGTAGCTCAGGCTGGCCTCGAACTTGTGGCAGTCCTCCTGCCTCAGCCTCTGAGTGCTGGGATTACAGGCGTGAGCCACCAAGCCTGGCTCCCAGCTCCTTTTATTTATTTATTTTTAAATTTTGAGACAAGGTTTTAAAATCTCACTAAATTGCTCAGACTGACCTCAAATTTGAAATCCTCCTGCCTCAGCCTCCTAAGTAGCTGGCATTCTAAGTAGACACCACCAAACCTGACTTATTTCTACATTTTTAAATGATTGCAAAAACATCAAAAGAAAAATATCTTCTGAAATAATATAAATTTGAATTTCAATGTTCGTATATAAAGTCACACTCTTTAGGCAGTTGAGCATTTATGATAAACTATATGTCCACAAAACCTAAAGTATTTATTCTGATTCTTTATAGTGAAAGGAGGCTGGGAATTTAGCTCAAGTGGTAGAGTGCTTGCCTAGCAAACATAAAGCCCTGAGTTTGATCCCCAGTACCTAAAAAAAAAAAAAAAAAAAGTAAATTTTACTTTTGTAAATTATAAAAAGTACATTTTAAAATCTTAAACTTCAGGGGCTGGGGATTTGGCTCAGTGGTTAGAGTGCTTGCCTAGCAAGCACAAGCCCCTGAGTTCGATCCCCAGCACCAAAAAATAAATAAATAAAAAAATAAAATAAAATCTTAAACTTCAGACCCCTATATCAAGTTACTATAAGCTACACTGATCTACACATTTCTATAAATGTGTCAATTCTTTCTGGTTCTTCTTATAGAAGATAGATAGTAAATAATAATAAATTGTTGCTTGCTGGGTTTCAGTGTGAAAAAAATATATCGCAACGTTTTTGACCATGCAAAATCTCCTTCTGTTTCCTAGACACAAGCTCCTCAGAGAAGACAGCTGTGGTGGACCAGCCAAGGCCCTGAGCGCTGCTCTCCAGAGCGGCGACAGGGCCTGACTGGGTCTCTGAGCTGTGGCTGCCCCTGGACTGAATGGTTCATTCATCGCCCTGTCATGGACACACCAGCTGACCGTCATGCGCAGGCCCGTCGGTGGCTCCTGCCCATTCCCCGCTGTCCACACACACACAAGCGGCTGCCTCTCGCCCTGCAGCCCCCTTATCAGTCCCCTCCAGACCTCAGAAGCGTGATCAGGTGTGAGCTTGCTGTCTCCTGCCATCCCTCATCTCCACTCGGACAAACGGCCAGTTCATTAGCTAATGCGGGGTAAAATGCTCAAAGCTAAAAATACTCAGTGGGCTATCACAATAAGGGCGCTGGGCTCCCTCCCTGCAGCTCCCTCCACCTCAGAGACTGCGCACAAGACCCCTGTTCAAGGCCGGAGGAGGTGCTCCGACTGCTTCCCCGCCCCGCCCCCACCCCGCCAGCCTCCTGATGTAGATGCTGTGGAAGAGAAGGAGTCTCAGAAATCTTGCAGCTGCTGGGGTCTAGACCAGCTCTCCTCTTTAAAAGGAACTGGTTGCTTGATGGGTTCAGGTTCTCCCAAATTAGCAAATTTTGAATAATCTTAGATTTGTTTCTTCAGGTATATATATATTTAGAAAATCAAAACAGACTTTGAAATGATTACGTGGATACCATAGCCTTATGCACTGCACTTTACAGAGCTTTAAAGCTGACACTCAAACCTCTGTCTCTCAGTTCAAGCTCCTCTGGAACCCAGTAGAAGCTCTGTTCAGAAAACTGATCCCTGAAGGGCAGGATGGTGCCTAAAGGGCCCAAAGAAGTTTCTCAGATGCCGAAGTAGAAAGGTACCCAGGACAGATATGTATGTCCCTCCCGTCCATCTCCTTTCTCTGAAAGGAGTATCCTTGGAACGGGACTGAAAACTGCTGACCTCAATTCAGAAAATCCAATTCCATAATCCCAGGACCTGGGAAGCTGAAGCAGGAGGATCTCTGCAAGTTCAAGGCCAGCATGGGCTACATAGTTGAGTTCAAGACCAGCCTTAAATACATAGTAAGACCCGGTCTCAAAAAAACAAAACAAAATAAACAAACAAACAAAAAAAGCCCAATTTCAGAAGAGTTAAGGATTTTATTGTAGCCATATTTGGGCAATTCTTCTCTGTTATCCACCAACCGTAGGGGAGTAGTTGGAGCATCCTCTATTCTTCCTGCATTTCTGCAGTCCTTCCTCCCTATTTCTATTCCTAAGGTCCCGCCCCACTCCTCCCCATCCCCAACCCAATCCCCACCCCTATCCCCACTCCTGCTGACACATCCAGCGGCCACAGCAATCATTTAACATGATTGTGACTATCACTCCCTGCCCAAAGTATTTGATGGCTCTCTGTCACTCGCAGGCCAAATTCCAGCTTCCTGCTTTCACACCAGGTCACTTCAGAATTGGGTGTCCCCATCCATCGTGCCGTGCTTGTACCATTGAGGGGACATTCTCCTTCCCCATCTGTGACTTGGGCGTATGGCTCTCTGTGCCCAGCTCATACCTTCTTCCTCCTCCTGGGATGCCCTCTCTACTTATGCACTTGTGAAAAGCCTGTCCACAAAGATGCCCGAATATAGCCTCTTCTTGGAAGTCTTTCGTGAACTCACTTCTCTTTGTTTGTTTTGTTTTTTTGAGACAGGGTCTCGCTATGTAGCCCAGGCTGGCCTTGAACTCACAGGATCCTCTTGCCTCAGCCTCCCGAGGCTGGGATCATAGGTGTGCACTGCCACGCCTCACTTTCATAAACTCACCTCTGAACTCCAAGAACACTTTGTTATTCTCTTGTACCTCCTTTGCCTTACATGGTAGCTACAAATGTGCAGATACTCTCTCCCCCACGGGTCAGTGAGGGTCTTAAGAAAGTTTTCTAACCTAGTGTGTAGTGTATAACAAGTACTGGTGAGTATTTAATAATGATGAATGGACTGCAGCAAAGAGACTGTAAATTAATAAAAGCATGAATCAAAGGAAGAGAATTAGGATGGAGAGAGAACCACAAATTATAATTAAAAAAAACAATAGTTGGGCTGGGTACGGTAGCACATGCCTGTAATTTCAGATATGTGGGAGACCGAGACAGGAGGATTGTAAATTCAAGGCCAGCCTGGGTTGTGCAGGGAGACCTTGTCTCAGAAATAAAAAGGGCTAAGGAGACAGCTCAGTTTCACAGTGCTTGCCACATGCAAGGTCCTGGGCTCAAACCTCACTGCTGCAGAAAAAGAATGATTGACACTGGTGAAGACTGAGCTGCCCCCTCCCCACACAGTGCCAGGGCTAGAACCCAGGGCCTTATCCACACGGCCGCGCTACCCCCGAGCCACCCCCAGGCAGCTGTCATGCCTATAACAACAGATTACAGAGTCTGGACACTGTGCTCAGAATGCTCATATTTACTCATTCTATCCACTGTGCATTGTAGGTATTAATACTTCTACATTTGATAGATGAGACAGAGAGGCTCAGAGAGGGCGAACTCATTCTGCTTCCTTCACTGACCTCTTTGTTGAGCTTAACACATCCCGCACACTCCCACCACAGAGTCTGTACTTGCCCTACCCTATGCCTGAAATGGTCTTCTTCCCCATGTATAAGCAAGGTCTGTGTGTTAGTCAGCTTTTCGTTGCTGTGACAAAATACCCAAGATAAACAATTTAAAGGAGGAAAGATTTACTTTGGCTCAAGCTTTACAGGTTTCAATCCATGTTCCCTTGGTTCTGTTGTTTCTGGGCCTCTGGGGAGGCCGAACATTATGGCCAAAGAGCATGTGGTGGAGCAAGACAGCTCACTTCATGGCAGCCAGTAGACAGAGAGGAGGAGCCGGGAGCAAAACAGACATTCCTCATTTAACAACCGAGTTCTGTCCCTGCTACTAAGTCATTAAATGAATTGGTCCCTAAATGAGAAACTGTATATATTATGTACATTACAACATTCAGAACAAAGAACTGGTCAAAGGAAACTCCAATTTGATGACTTTGCTTTTATTTGCATAACTTTTATGTGCAGTACTGTAATGTACAACAGAACATAAAAATACAGTCCAGTACTGTACAGAACAATCAGCAAAAATTACAGTACTGTATAAACAAGGTGTACTGAACAAAAAAAGGATATTGAGGCTCTATAAACAAGATGTACAGAACCGTACAAAAAAGAAAAAAAGAAGGGTCGTAAGTCCACACAGTGGGCGTCAGTCATTAAGTCCCAACAGTCATTAAGTCCAAACAGTTGTTAAACGGGTCAGTTGATGAATGAGGAATGTCTGTATACCCCAGTGCCCTACTTCTTCCAGCTACCCCCCACCTCCTCAGTTCTTGCATCTCCCAGCAGTCCGTTAAACTAGGAATCCATCCATGGATTAATCTGTTGATGACATTAGAGCCCTTATGACCCAGTCACCTCCCAGAAGTCCCACCTTCACACCCTGCTGCGTTGGGGAGCAAGCCTTCAACATGTGAGCTCTGGGGAAGACATTTCAGATCCAAAACATAACAGTTTGCTTCCTCTCTCCTTGTAGATCTCTGGTCAAATATCACTTTATCATTAAGACTCTCCTTTCCACCCTGTAGAAAGTGGCAAGCTAGTCCCGCAGCACATTTCCCCTCGCCTGCTTGCTCCACAATATTTATCTCCATCTGTCATACTACATATTTTATTTCTTTTCAAACTCCTCCTCCTAGATTACAGATTCCATGGTCACACAGTCAAGGCAAAGCCTAGAGTCAAATCCCACCCTGACTCTACAGCCAGACGATAAAGTTACAGTCGCGTGGGACAAAGGGAACAGACTTGTTCTCCAAGGCCCTCAAAGAAAAATACCTTTGACTATGGGAAAGGCCTTAGGGAGTCTAATTGTATCTTAAAATTAGTACAATCCAGTCGTTAGCTGGGGTTCTCTCTGCCTCTTGAGAACCATACAAGACCAGCTCAAACCCCTATTTCCAAAGGTTTCCAAAAATATTCCCAAAGATTACTGAAAGTCCCCAGAGCAATTACATTGTCATGATCACCTCAGGCTTTGAGTCTCTGCTTCAGCTATCTGAATTTAGCTTGTGGGCTGCCTCACACGGCACATGCATCATCCCTGTCCTATAATAACTGCTCTTCAACTCTTGCTACAACTACCACACGTGCATGTGCACGCACACATACACACCCCTTATCTTGTTACCAAACTGCACTGAAGAGTCATGGGACTTAGTAAAGCAACAGAAAACTCCCCAAATGTCATTCTAGACATTCTTTTATTAAAAGCCTTTCTGTTACTATGCCATGTTATCTGACTTTCCTTTCTATCCTCCTTCTCTCTTTCTACCTCTCTTTTCTTGGCCCCTAAATTCTCAAAAGCAAAAGCCAACAAGCCAGCAAAAACCCATTTTCTTATTCAAACCATTTAGCTCTCTCTTACTCCTAAACTTAGCTTTTTTTTTTTTTGACATAGGATCTTACTAAGTTGCCCAGGCTGGGCTCTAATTTGCAATCCTCCTGCCTCAGCCTCCTGTACAGCTGGGATTATAGGCATGTATTACCATGCATGGCTAAATTTAGCTCTCTATCTATCCAAGGATTTGGCCAAAATACTTGGGTCATCAGATTAGGTTATTTCCATCATTTATCTTAGTTTCGGGCCTACGGGTTACGAGGTAGTTTAATTCTTCCAGTACACGAAAAAATGACTTTTTTTCAGCACTCATTGTCCAGTGAGGGGACAGATTACTTCCTGAAACAATGAGTATGCTACCTTGGAATTAAGGAAGCAAAGACTAGACTGGTCTCTGACTAAAATGCATGAAGATTTGTGTATAAAATACGGATGAAGAAGATGGTGAAAATCCTTTGACCTTCAGAATCTATGTTTCTGTAACAAATCAAGCACATTTGCCTTTTCTGAAAACCAGGCAAAACCATGGAAATTCTTCAGGGGCCTATAAGAGACACTCAGTTAAAAGAGAGAGAGAGAGAGAGAGAGAGAGGGAGAGAGAGAGAGAGAGAGAGATACACCCAGCTCAAAATGACTTAAACAAAAGAGGGAGATTTATGCCTCATGAGCTAAAAAATCAGGCCCCTGAATCCAGGGGCTCAACAAAATTTTGGACTATTTATCATCTCCATTTCTTGGCACCACGAAGTGTTGACTTCTTCCTTATGTGGGCTCGCCCCTTGAATGGCAAAGATAGTCACAGGCCAGCTCCAGTCGTACACTCTGAGGTTCATTCTTCTGCCTCAACTCCCTAATAAGAGAGGGGGCCTCGGTTCCATATTCTCCAGCAAAGGCTCCCATTGGGTGAGAGGCTCACCCCTAAACTATCTCTGTGATGATTGGCCAGGCCAGTCTCAGTGTCTGTACCCGAGGAGTAGTGATCTGACGGACCAAAAAGGGGAGTAGTGTTCCCCAAAGGAAAACTGGAATATTGAAGTCGAAAGGAGGAGAGAATTCTATGCAGGCAAATAAACAAGATGTCCACAACAATGGTCCTACCCTGTCTGGTAGTGAAACATTCTTTTTTTTTTTTTTTTTTTTTTTTTTTTGGGTGCTTTAAACAATTTATTCAACTGAAATGCCACTGTAACTTCCATTTAGTTTGATACATCTTTTCCCCATGGTGATTTAGAGGATCTTTAAGCCAATATAAATATTTCATAAATATCTGCCACCTGGGTATACAAGTGCACAATACCTCACACCTTTCAGCAAGAAACACTAAAGAGTAAAGACCTGACACAGCTA
>PVJO010012111.1:0-51707 GCA_004026905.1 Hystrix cristata | reverse complement strand
AAAAAAAAGAATAACATCCATATTTTTCAATGGTTTTAATACTAGGAAGTTATTATAGCCATCAGAAACAGGAAGCTCATGCATGGAAAAGGATATGTGAAGGAAGAGAGAAAGGAGTGAGCACTCACACCCTGGGGACAAGGCTCCGGGTCAGCAGGCTGGCTCAGTGCCAGTAGCAAGGTGTGCGAGTGTTGAGAAGATAAGGGACCAGAAGGAGCACCCCCTCTGAGAAAGGCAACACTTGAGTTTTTGCTGAGTTTTACACAGTCTGTGGTATTTCCTGCATATCTATCTTCTCAGTTAACTGTGAGCATTGGAAGAGTGAAGCCTGTAACTTAATTAGCATTTTCCCCTGCACTTAGCCAGTCCTAGGGCATAGCAGAAGCTCAGAAAATACAGAATGACCGCGTGGACAGGTGGAAGAACGGATGACTTTCTACCTCCGTTCCCTGAAAAGAGTGACAGTAGCTGCTGGCCCTGCCTTTCTGCAGTATGCACATTCTGCTTCTTTATTAAAAGAAAGTCTGCATAATTGGGCTCTGTTGTCATTCCTAACAACAGAGAAGACCATTTTGCCTGTCATTCTTCAAAAAAAAACTGTGAATAATGAGTTCATATGGATTATTAAAACTTCATTTCTAAGAGAATTACACTGCAAAAAATGTAAAACGCAGCATTTTTCATGCCACTACTATTCCAGAGACTGTGCCTGTCCTTCTTGCTTCCAGGACTGTCTGCCTGCAATTGTCCTCATGTCTTTGTTAAAATTTATCTTGCTTTTGCATTTATATTGGCTCTCTCTCCCTGGGTGATCAGACCCTATGGGCTCTGACTCTCTGTGAGGTTAGGCTCTGCGGCCGGCCGTTTTGAAGCCCCATGCAGAGTCACCTCTGAGTAAATCACTGCCGCCATTGTTTCCCAGGAGCCTGGCAGCCCCAGCCACTCATTCCTAATACCATCTGTTTCTATGCCAGGACGCATCCCACCCCAAATATCCGGGCTTCTCACAATCAACATTTTTCTCCAACTCTCCAGAGACCAAGTGAGTGTCCTACAAGCCAGTTCTATTCTGACATTACTCCCCTGGGGTTAGCGTGAGATCCCACGGGCGAAGGGTTCAGTCTTACTTGATGGCCTTCTCCTCAGATGCCACTCACAAGGCCCGGGTGCCCCGGGTACTTCCAAAATCTCACCTCCTCTCCCGAGCAGCCAACTATAGATTGGCATTCCTGCAGTTCCTTCTTCATACTTGATAATTTGCTAGAACAGCTCAAAGCATCAGGAACCAGTGTGCTTACTATTACAGTTTATTGTGGAAGACATAACAACACCCGAGCAGAAGATATGTGTAAGGCAATATACTGGGGAAGAGGCACAGATTTCCTGTGCCCACTCTAGGTGTACCACCCTCTCAGCAACCAGAAGCATGATGAAACTTGCCATTTAAGGTTTTACGGAGGTTTCACCACACCGCTGCGATGGAGTATGCTGTTGGCCACTGGTGGCTGACTCAGTCTCTAACCCGTCTCCCCTTCCCTGGAGGTTGGGGTCTGAGCTGGAAGTTCTAACCTTCTAATCGTGTGGTTGGTTCCTCTGCAACCAGCCCTCGTCCTGAGCCAGCCTAGGGGCCACTGAGAGTCACCTTATTAGAGAAGTTCATAAATGGTTGAAAGCGACTTATTGTGAATAAAGATGCTCCTCTTATTCTTACGAGGAAATTACAAGAGTTTTAGGGGTTCTGTACCAGGAACTGAGGACAAAGACAAATGTACATTTCTCTTTTTATCCCATAATCACATCTGTCGTTCCCCAAAGTCCTAATTCTGTCCGTGGAGCTTCCCTAAGGTACCCATGTACTCAGAAGGCCCTCAGCGCACAGGCACATAGGTAGCTTCATGTGGTTTATCTTACTGGTCCCTCACGGGAGCTGAGTCTTTGCCTTTTCACCGTCTCTTCTCCTGAGTGTGGCTCCAGACTGAGGTACTTGCACTCTGATTGCTGTTCCCTATTTGCACTGCAACCTCAGCTTTCTGGAGTGTGGCTCAAGGTCAATGACATTTGGATTCCGATGATAAGAGCAGAGTGGAACTCATGTCCTGGGAGTTTCCTTTTAGGTCCAACAGCCTAGAGCAGTGAGTGCCAGTGGAGTAAGCCACTCCTGGGGAATAGTCTTTCTTTCCTCGTCTCACTACTCGAGCAAAGGTGACCCTCTACACGATTCACTTTGGCTTCTTAAACTTTGATAGCAGGCTTTGAAACCAAACCAACATCAGAGCAACTCTTATTTGTCTTGATTAGTCATCTTGTTTGTATTCCCTTTAGGGGGCTGAGAGGGAAGAATAGCGAAGGACCTAGACAGTCTTTAAGTGCCATGTGTCTTGCCTGCCTCTGTATGTCCAGACACATCTTCTGACCCCTTATATGCCTGTGAGTTACAAACCACTTTGAAAATCTCACCTCCTCTCCCATGCTTCTCTCACTATGTGCAGAAAGCTGCCACAATGGCTCTATGTACAACAAATGTTTTCTTTCCTTATTTCTTTTCCCTACTAAAATCCACTTTTTCTTATGTATAAGTTTAGCAACTGCATTGAGACAAGGGGGCTGTCTCCACCTGGGCCTCACAAAGGTACAGTATTCAGTGGGGCAGGAGAAAGGAACAGATGGAGTGGGAAAAGGAGGCGTGACATGGTCCACACTCTAGTGCTTAGTTTTGCATGATCTGAAGATGATGATTGGCCTATCCAGAAATGTTTGGCAAATGCACAGTAACCAAACTTGTAAGATTGATGTATAAGTCAAAAAGTCAGTGCATTAATTTATAAAGGCATATAGAACTTTCTAGTGAAACCAAAGTCATTCTAGCTTGGAGAACTTACCTTTTTAGAACCCATTTGCAAAAATAATCAAGGTAGGGATCAGACGGCTGACAGGAGAGAATGTAATCACAGTAAAAAGAAATGAACAATCTTGTAGGGTGTTTTGTCTGATTTCTCAAAGGCCAGGTGGATTAACCCTGCCCTTCTGAAACAGGTTACAGAATCAATGGCCAAATCACTTCAGTCCTTTAGCCACAGAGCCCCCCCCCAAAGAAACTAGCTAGAACTCTCAGAGTTAATTTTTTCTGTGCTCTGCTTCTATCACCACTATCTTGGTCAGTTTAAATTAAATGAATTCTTAGGTATATTCTAGAAAGACATAGATAAAGATGTTGACATAGACGTAGAACCCAGACAGAGATAGAGAGACAAAGAGATAAAGATATAATGATGGGATGGGTGTGGTAGGGAAATGAGCACAGTCTTCTATTCAGTTACCTCAACTCAGAGGATTGCAAAGGTTTTATGTGTTGTATTTTGCCATTATAAATCTCCTACTTCTTACTTACCATGGCGATGGCCTCTGTATCTCTGCATCTCTATTAGTGGGAAAAAAAAGAAAATCAACCTCACAACTCCCACATCCAGAATTCCTGTCCTGTCTCTGTCATCACCTTGTTGTGTGACCTTGAACAAGTCACATACCTTCTCAGTGTCCCCTGAATAACATCTGCATTAAGAGTGCTGGAACCAGATAATTTCCAAGGTCTCTTTCAGGTCTACGCTTCAAGAACTTTATGCCTGAAAGCAGAGTTCTTCTCTTTCAAAAAAAAAAAAAATCAAATGATTATATCACACAGCAAGTGAGATTTTGCTCTGAATTTGATTGGAGAATTTAGAAAGACCAGAGTGAAGAGATGCAAAGGCATCAAGCAGAACCCTTGGGGAGGTCAAGTTTCTAGGCCCAAGTGCATGTCTGCAGATTCCAGGCTGGTACCGGACAGGCTGTGAGAGTGGGAAAGGAGGGGCACGTTTTACGAATCTCAAAGAAGGCTTTAAAATACTTGGATGAAATGTACCATGTACGGACTGACTTCTGTAATTGGGTCTTTACTGTCTCGTCATGGACAGTGAGACTAAAGCTGCCGATTTCTAGATTACACTTGGATTTACAAACAGTGACAAGCTGAGATAAACTTTGGGTACTCGCCCTTGACAATTAGGAAGTGTTATATGCATGAGGATCAGGGCATCCTACTTCCTCTTGCTACTAAGTGTCCTTTTGATACTTGCTATTCAACCCTCCGAAGGTACTTTGTTAAAATGCTTACAGGTGGAAGCAGGTAGGTATGGAGAAGGCAAGAGTGTGTGCGGGCACCTCAGGTGGTCTGGTTGGGTTCACAGTACGCACAGATTCCCCACTTGGACTGCAGCCTTTCACTTCTCCCAGGATGGGACCCTGACCCGGTGATGTAGGCCAGCAGTTAATCTACACTAATGAGGTGCAGCTGGGAACAGGGAACCACAGAGGCGCTTGTAGATGACCCGGCCAGGCCTTCTGAAGATGGCACGGACGCACAAGAAGTGGCTAGCCAGCCCATATGTCTATTTAACCTTGCATACCGCACACGCAAAGTGGGGTCACCTGAGCTGGTAGATATGTACAACTATCACCACAAGTTCAGAACTTTTTATCAACTCATAAAGAAACCGTGCATCTCTCCCCCTTAGTAGACTCTCCCCATCTTGCTCTCATATTAATTTATGTTGTTTCTATAGATGGGCTTATTCTATGCATTTCATATAAATAGAATAACATATGTGATCTTTTGTGAGTGGCTTCTTTTATTTATCATCTTTTCATGGTTTTTCCATGCTGTGGCATGAGCCAATATTTCATTCCTTTTTATGACCTATTAATATTCCACTACAGTGGCTCCTCAGTTCATGAACTTAATTCTTTCCACCATTCTGGTTGTGAATTGAAAGAGAACCAAATCAAATTCAATGGTTAGGTTCAAACTTCACCTGATGGGGAAGTTTGATTTGGTCCTCATCCAATTCAGTTTGTGACCAGAATCATGGGAAGAATTAAATCAATGAACCGAGGTACCACAGTATATGAATGTACCCCATTTGTTATCAGTTAATGGACATTTGATTTGCTTCTACTTTTTGGTACCACTATGAGCATTCCTGTGCAAGTTTTTGGGTGAACTTGTTTTCCTTTCTCCTAGATACAAGCCTAAGAGTTGAATCGCTGGGTCACATGGGAACTGCCCAACTGTTTCAGTGGTGGCTGTACCATTGTACATTCCCAGTGTATGAGGGTTCCCGTATCCTCACAGCTTGGTAGAATTTGTTATTATCTGAAATTGTTTTATTATATCTACATTTGTGGATATGAAGCAATTATCTCATGGTTTTGACTTGTATTGCCCTGATAACTAATAATGTTGAGCATCTTTTCATGCATTTATTAGTTATTTTTATATCTTCTTTGGATAGATTTCTATTTGCTTTTTTAAAATTTTATTTTAATGGTACAGTTTAGATGTACATAGTGATAACATTCATCATAGGGGATTTGTACCTGTACATGATATATCTTGTTGCTTCTTTTTTTTCCCATTTCCCTCCCCTCCCTTCACCCCTCCTCCGTCCTTATTTACAGAAGCTTTGTTTCCATTTTTTCTTTCCAGTTCTTATTTCTCTTGTCCCTCTGTTCCTTTCTCCCTCCCCCTCCCTTGTTCTTTTTCCCATTTGAACATTTCCTTCCCTTTCCCAATATAATACACTTTAGTCCCTATTTACACTTTCAGTTTCTCACACCAGAGAAACAATGAGGTATTTAAACATGTGTGTCCAATTTATTTCACTTAAGAGTATGGTCTCAAGATTCATCCATTTACCTAGAAATATCTCGAGATTATCATTCTTTATGGAAGAGTAATACTCCATTGTGCAAAAAACCCACATTTTCTTTATCCATTCCACTGTTGATGGGCATTTGAGTTGTTTCCAAGATTTAGCTATTACAAACTGCCTCTATAAACATGGGTGTGCGTATATTGCTGCGGTATGATGCTTTTAATTCTTTTGGGAAGATGCCAAGAAGGGGAATAGCTGGATCAAATGGAATCTCTAGTCCTAGTTCCCTGAGGAATCTCCACACTGATTTCCATAGCAGTTGCACCAGTCTACATTCCCACCAGCAGTGGAGAAGGGTTCCTTTTTCTCCACAGCCCCTCCAGCATTTGTTATTGGCTGATTTGTTGATAATAGTCATTCTTTCTGGAGTGAGATGGAATCTCAAGGTTGTTTTAATTTGCATCTCTCAAATGACCAGTGATGTTGAACATTTTTTCGTATGTCTATCTGCTGTTTCTACTTCTTCATCTGAGAAGTGTCTATTCATTTCTGCTGCCCACTTTTGGATTGGGTCTTTAAATTTGGGGGGTCTGATTTTTTTGAGTTCTTTATATATTCGAGATGTTAGTCTTTTGTCAGAGGAATAGCTGGCAAAAATTTTTTCCCACTCTGTGGGTTGTCTCTTCACTCTGTTGGTAGTTTCTTTAGCTGTGCAAAAGCTTTTTAATAAGATCAGGTCCCAGTTGTTGATTCTTTGTGATGTTTCCTGGGCAATTGGGGATTTGTTCATAAAGTCTGCCTACACCTATGTCTTCAAGAGTTCGACCTATTCTATCTTCCAATAGATTTAGTGTTTCTGTTTTAATATTTAGATCTTTGATCCACTTTGATTTTAGCTTAGTGCATGGGGAAAGATACGGGTCTAGTTTTAACCTTCAGCATGTGGACAGCCAGTTTTTCCAGCACCATTTATTAAAGAGGCTATCTTTCTTCCAGTGAGGTTGTTTGGCCCCTTTGTCAAAGATAAGATGTCTGAGAGTGTTTAGAAGATGAAGAAACAGGTCCAATCTGTTCCATTTGTCTGTTTTTGTGCTAGTACCACACTGTTTTTGTTACAGTAGCTTTGTAATATAGTTTTAGGGCAGGGATTGTGATGGCCCCTGCTTTGCTTTTGTTGACCAGAATTGCTTTTGCTAGTCTAAGTTTCTTTTGGTTGCAAATGAATTTTAGGATTGTCTTCTCTAATTCTGTGAGGTATGCTATTGGTAATTTAATTGGGATTCCATTAAATCTGTATAGCAGTTTTGGGAGTATGGCCATTTTCACTATATTGATTTTTCCTACCCAGGAGCAAGGGATATCTTTCCATTTTCTGATATCTTCTTCAATCTCATTTTTCAAATTACTGTAGTTTTTGTTGTATAGATTTTTTACTTCCTTTGTTAGATTGATTCCTAGGTACTTCATTTTTTGGGATGCTATTGTGAAAGGTGTTGTTTCCCTAATTTCTCTCTTGGTGAGTCTGTTGTTTGTGTACAGGAATGCTATTGATTTCTGAGTATTGACTTTGTATTGAGCTATGCTGCTGAATTTGGTTATTAAATCTAGAAGTCTTTCAGTGGAGTTTTTGGGGTCTTCTATATAGAGCATCATGTCATCTGCAAATAATGATAATTTAACTTCTTCTTTTTCTATCCTTATTCCTTTTATTTCTTTCTCTTGTCTAATTGCTCTGGCTAATGTTTCCAGAACTATACCGAATAAGAGTGGTGAGAGCAGACATTCTCGTCTTGTTCCGGGTTTTAGAGTGAAAGCTTTTAGTTTTCGACCATTTAGTATGATGTTGGCTGTTGGTTTGTCATAGATGGCTTTTATCAGATTGAGATAAAGACCGTCTATTCCAATTTTCTGCAGGGCTTTTATCATGAATGGGTGTTGGACCTTGTCAAATGCCTTTTCTGCATCTATTGAGATGATCATATGGTTTTTGTCCATGGTTCTGTTAATATGGTGTATCACATTTATTGATTTGCATATGTTGAACCATCCCTGCATCCCTGGGATGAATCCTACTTGGTCATAGTGTATAATCTTCTTGATAATTTGTTGTACTCTGTTTGCCAGTATTTTATTGACAGTTTTTGCATCTATGTTCATTAATGAGATTGGCCTGTAGTTCTCTTTTTTCACTAGATCCTTCTCTGGCTTTGGTGTCAGTGTAATGCTTGCTTGCAGGAATGAATTTGGGCGTATTGCTTCTGTTTCAATTTCATTAAAGAGTTTGAGAATTAGTGGCATTAAATCATCTCTAAATTTCTAGTAGAATTCAGCAGTGAATCCATCAGGACCTGGACTTTTCTTAGTTGGTAGGTTTTTAATTACTTCTTCAATTTCAGTGGCTGATATTGGGTTATTTAGAGTTTTTATATCTTCTTGATCCAGTTTTGGTAATTCATATGTATCTAGGAATTTGTTTATTTCTTCTGTGTTTTTGATTTTATTAGAATACAGGTTCTCAAAGTAGGTATTGATGATCTTCTGGATTTCTGCAGGATCTGTTGTGATTTCACCCTTTTCATTCCTAATTGTATGAATTTGAGTCTTTTCTTTCCTTATTTTTATAAGGTTGGCTAAGGATTTGTCAATTTTATTTAATTTTTCAAAGAACCAACTCTTTGATTCACTGATTCTTTGTATTGTTTTCTTAGTTTCGATTGCATTCGTTTCACCTCTGAACTTTATAGTCCCCTTCATACAGGTTTTGGGTTTGACCTCCTCTTCTTTTTCTAGAAGCTTGAAGTTCAACATTAGGTTGTTTATTTGAGCTCACTCTGTTTTTTTTTTTTTTAAATATGGGCATTCAATGCTATAAATTTCCCTCATAGAACTGCTCTCATTGTGTCCCACAAATTTCAGTAGGTTGATTGCTATTATCGTTCAACTGTGGAAACTATCTGATTTCTTCTTTAATTTCTTCTCTGACCCACTGATTGTTCAGGAGTGTGCTATTTAATTGCCATGTGTTTATGGAATTTTTGTGGTTCCTTTTGCTGTTTATTTCCAGTTTCAATGGTCTGATAGTATGCATGGGATAATTTTGATTCCTTTGCATTTACTTAAGCATGTTCTATGAGCTAGTATGTGGTTTATTTTGGAGAAAGTCCCATGTGTGGCTGAGAAGAATGTGTATTCTGATGTTGTGGGGTGGAATACTCTGTATACATCTACTAGGTCCATTTGTTCAAGAGTTGGTTTAGTTCTGATATTTCCCTGTTGACTTTTTGTCTAGTTGATTTGTCTATTTGTGACAGTGGGGTATTGAAGTCCCTCATTACAATCGTATTGGTGCTTATTTTGCTTTTCATGTCCATCAATATTTGTTGTATGTAGTTAGGTGTGCTGATATTTGGTGCATATGTATTTATGACTATCATCTCTTCTTCTTGGATTGTTCCTTTTACAAGGATGTAGTGACCTTCTTTGTCTTTCTTAATGAGTCTTGGCTTGAAATCTGCAAATAGAATGGCTACCCCTGCTTTTTTCTGGATTCCTGTCACATGAAGTATTGTTTTCTATCCTTTGACTTTCAGTCCATGAATTTATTTTTGAATTAAATGTGTTTCTTGTATGCAGTGTATTGCTGGGTCCTATTTCTTGACCCATTCTGCCAGTCTTCTTCTTTTGATTGGTGAGTTGAGACCATTTACACTGATGGTTATAACTGACATATGTTGACTTATTCTTGTCATATTATTTACCTGTTGTTGGCTTCCAAGTTTTCCCTTCTGTTTAATTACTTGCCTTGCCTGAGGGAGTCATTCTGTTGCAATTCCTGGAGTTGTAGTCCTCATTTTCTCTTTCCAGAATGTCCTTCAGAATATTTTGGAGTGCTGGTTTGGTGGTCGTGAATCCCTTCAGGTGTTCTTTGTCATGGAAGTATCTTACTTCTCCATCAATTTTGAAGGACAGTGTTTTGCAGGGTACATCAATCTGGGCTGAAAGTTGTTGTCTTTTGGGGCTCGAAATACTTCACTCCAAGCTCTCCTTAGCTTGAGGGTTTGTGTTGAGAAGTCTGCTGTTATTCTGATGGGCTTTCCTTTATAGGTTATTTGTTTCTTTCCTCTAACAGCTTTCAATATTCTGTTCTTGTGTTGAATTTCTGGAATCTTGACTACTATATGCCTTGGGGTAGATTTTTGTTGATCATGGCTAATTGGAGTTCTGTATGCCTCACTTATCTGTATGTCCAGTTCTTTTTCCATACTTGGGAAGTTTTCTGCCATTATTTCTGTGAACAGGTTTCTCATGTGATTTGTGCTATCTCCTGCTCTTTCATTGACTCCGATCAATCTTATGCTATTTTTCTTTGTGTCATCTAGCAGCTGTTGTATTGATTTTTCAGGATCCCTTACCATTTTGAAGAACTCTTTCTTTTCTCAATCATTAATCACAATCTTGTCTTCTATATCTGAGATTCTCTCTTCACATTGTTTCATTCTACTTCTGATACTTTCAATGGAATTTTTAATCTCTTGGACATCTGTTTGAATCTGTTTCATGGATTCCATTTCTTTCCTGTGTTGGGCATTTCTGGTTTCCATCATTTTTCTAAGCTCTTCTATTTTTTTATCTGTATCTGCTCTAGAGTCACTTATGATGTCTTTCATTCTGGAAGTGATTGCTGTTTTGATGTTTTCTAGAGCCTCACTCATCTGCTTTGTTGCTTCTGCTGTTACTGCTTCCAAGAGTCTAGGTGGGAAGCTTTCAGATAGTTCCACTTCATTACACCCTGGGTTTGCTTTTGGTGAGCTAGAGGTTTGGGGTTGCATCTTATTTGTGTGTCTTCTCATTTTCTGTATTTTCTTCTTTAGTTTAGTTCCTGGGTTGATGCTTATGAATTGCCTGTGGCAGGTAGCTTTTTTTGTTAGTTTTGAGAACCTTTTGAATGTGACTACTTCCAGCACCAAAGATTTTAATTGTGATGACATCCAATGTATCTATTTTTCTCTGTTGCTCATGGTTTTGGCATCATATTTAATATTCCACTGCTAAATGAGAAGCCACAAAGGTGTATCTGTTTTCTTCTAACATTTTAGTTTTAGCTCTTACCTTTAGTCTTTGATTCATGGTGAGTTAATTTTTCTATTAGTGTTTAATTTGATTCTTTTGCATATGAATGTCCAGTTGTCTCAGAATTATTTGTTTGAAAGACTATTCTTCCCCTCATTAAATGATCTTGGCATCTTTCATAGTTTCTTTTTGTTTTGTTTTTGTCTTTGTTTTTTGAGACAGGGCCTTGCTATGTAATGCAGGCCATCCTGGAACTCATGGCAACCCTCCTGCCTCAGCCTCCCAAGTGCTGGGATTATAGGCATGTGCCACCACACCCAGCTTTTCATAGTTTCTGTGACAAGTCTGGACATAGATATCTCCACATTCTTCACTTTGGAGGCCATCTCTCTTCGTAATTTCATCTAACATAGCCAGAGTTCCCAACTCTTGGGAATGCAGAAATTTTCCTCTTTTATCAGGGTCACTCAGCCTTTCAGAGAGACCCAAAACTGGTTAGCTATCTCCTAGGTATGCCCTAGTGGTTGCTTGTCCTAAAATTCAGCCTCGTTTCTCTCTGGACTCCAGTACTTGCCATTTCATCAGGCTTCTAACTGCAGACTCTTTCTTTGGATTGCTAAACCCCAGACATGGCCTCAAGCCTCAGTTCCATTTTCTAGAACACAGCTAAGGTTGGGCAGTAACATCTAACATGTTTCACTGAAGGCATAGGAGGTGAAGAAGGGGATTACAAGAGACAGCAGCAGGCAGTTGAATACAGTATCGCTGCTCTGGGTTCTACCACACACAACCATCCATAAGGTATCACCCAGATAACTCCTGTCTTAGTTGTCTGGTCCTTACCCTGACTCCAGTGTTGGCAAACAAAGTGTGCCCTTGAGCAATCCAAGCCTGAAATTCTCTGTATGCCTGACAGAGAAATCCTTTTCTTCCCCCAAGTCACCATTATTATGGTGTAATTCTGCGCACTGGGAAGATGCTTTTTAATATTATTATGGAGAGCAATTTAGTTCCTCTTTATCTTGAACATTCTATATTTAAAAATTATCTTGCTTTAACTGAAAGGCTCACAAAAAATGTCCTCAAATCAGAAGAGCTGCATCTCCTTCTAGCTATAAAGAAAACTGCTGGCCTCTTAGATATATCAGATACTCACCCTCCTCTGCCTACTCCGGACATCAAAGAGGACATCAAATATTGGGGTATGGTCTCCGGGAACCCTGTTACTAAACCTAGTATAGCACAATTGTTTTTCATTAGCTCTAGTGGAGTTTTTCCCATTTAGAAATAGTCTTACTAAAATATTTTTTTCTAAAAGAAGGGTAATGTCTTATTTCCAATTTGGGCTTCAAGAAGATGTGTTTTATCTTCGGTGTGTTATCTTTATGCTTTTTAATTTCCCTTATGGTGCTTTCTGGTAAGTAAATGAGAATCACTTAGTAGTTGTAATATTGTCCTTCCAAAACAGAAAGACAACCACATACATCAATAGTCAAATTAGTAGAAAATTGAGAACATCCAAATGCCTTTAACAAGAATGATGTGAATATAAGTGACATGCATTAGCTTTTTAAAAATTCAGATAAACTTCTGAGTTATTCAGTCCAATATTATTTGGAAAGGAAATGGAACTAATTTTTAACAAAATATATTTTATTTGGGCTGCTATAAAAATAAATTTGAGAAAAAATAAATCACAAAAGTAGACAGTTAATGGTAATAGCTTTGAGATCTAAAATATATATTGCAGGCAAATTGAATACAACATTTTAAAAAATAAATGATGTTCTTTTTACTCCAAAACAAAAAATGATCCTCCTCAATTCTTCATTATTAAAGTTCAGAAAAAACAGAACTGTTTCCTAGTCTGAATAAATTATATCCTGGCATCCAAGTGGCTTAACAGAGGACCCAACACACAGTAAAAACTTAAACAAGATATTGTTGAATGAAATAGAGTAGATGTATGAGTTTCTTAAGTCTGATTGTGTGTGTTTGCAGCGTGCGCGCATGCTTTGTGGAGGCGAAGTTTTTGCCTTCCCATACTATCTAGCCTACCTCCTCTACAGAATACAGGAGAATCTTCCTGTTGATTTACTGTGTAAGGTTCTCATTACCCAGACTTTACAATTTTATAATGTTCAATAAAATAAATACGTCTTGGACTGAAGCTTTTTAATGCTCAGATTACTTACAAGATACTCCAGGGTAGCCGGGAGTTTGCAGAGCTATACCCATGAATGTGTCATTAGGGGATGGACAAGCAGGTCACAGGGACCATGGAGGCAGCCGTGCCTCTCTCCCTGGAATTGGGATAGGAGACAGAAGCAGAGCAGCCCAGCCCCCACTCCCCCAGTGCTTTCTGTTTCCTGAACCCTGGCTTCTTTCTAGGTAACGATGATGACACCTGGGTCCAAGTGCAAGAGCACAGTGTGATACTCATTGAGTATGTCCTTCATTTTATTTTATTTTTATTAGTACAAGTGTGTGGTACATACTGTTCACATTCCTTGTGTGGAGTTGGCACATGTACATAACTCATTGTAATTCATTTATTTATCCCCTTTCCCTCACCTCCCTCTCTCCTCCATCTTTTGATCCCCTTCCCATTTGAGAAAGAGCTGTCTCCCTACTTCCTTTTGTCTTTTATTTTGCTTTTTACTTATAATTTGGGTTTCTCATATAAGAGAAATCATGTGATGTTTAAGCTTTTGTGTCTGATTTATTTCACTTAACATTATGGTCTCAAGGTACATCCATTTTCCTATAAATGACTCAAGTTTTTCTTTATGGCTGAGTAGTACTCCATTGTGTGTAAATATCACATTTTCTTTATCCACTCATCTGCTGACAGACATATAGGCTGTTTCCAAGACTTGGCTATTATGAGTTGTGCTGCTGTAAACATGGGTATGTGTGTATCACTGTAATATGATGTCTTTAACTCTTTTCGGATGATACCTAGAAGGAGAATAGGTGGGTCAAACAGTATTTCCATCTTTAGATTTTTGAGGAATCTCCCTACTGATTTCCATAGTTATGGTACTAGTTTACATTCCCACCAACAGTGTAGAAGTGTTCCTTTTCTGTTGCAGCCTCATCAGTATTTGCTATCTGATTTTTCAATGATAGCTATTCTTTCTGGAGTAGAGAGAATCTCAGTGTTGTTTTATGTTTCTTAAATGGCTAGCAATGTTGGGCATTTCTTCATGTATTTATTTGTACTTCTCTGAAGTATCTATTCATCTCACTCTCTGTTGTTTGACTGGGTCTTTTATATTGAGGGAGGTCTAATTTTTTTGAGTTCTTTATATAGTCTACATGTTAGTCCTCTGCTTAGGAATACCTGGCAAAAATTTTCTCTACTCTGTAGGTTGTCTTTTCACTCTGTTAGTTGCTTCTTTTGCTATGCAGAAGCTTTTTAATTTGATATGAACTCATTTGTTGATTATTAGTACTATTTCCTGTGTAACCGGGGTTCTGTTCAGAAAGTCCTTGCCTATGTTATGACTTCTAGAGTTTTGCCTATTTTATCTTCTAACAGGTTAAGTGTTTCTGTTTTACCATTTAGCTCTTTGATCAATTTTGATTTTAGTTTAGTACATGGTGAAATATACTGGTCTAGATTCAATCTTCTGCATATGGATAACCAGTTTTCCTTTCCAGCACCATCTATTGAAGAGGCTCTCTTCCCTCCAGGGTGTGTTTTTGGCCTCTTTGTCAAAGATCAAATAGTTGAATGTGCTTGGTGTTGTTTCTCCACCCTCTATTTTTCTGGATTGATCTTCATGTCTGTTTTTTGTGGCAGCACTATGCTACTTTTTTCGCTGTAGCTTTGTACTATAACTTCAAGTCTCTAGATTGTGACATCTCTAGCTTTGCTTTTGTTATCCAGGATTGCTTTTGATATTTTGGGTCTCTCTGGTTCCATATGACTCTTAGGATTGTTTTCTCCAGGTCTGTGAAAAATGCTGTGGGTATTTTGATTGGGACTGCATTAAATCCATATGTCAATTTCGGGAGTATGGCAATTTTTACTATATTGGTTCTACCTATCTAGGTACAGGGAGTATCTTCCCATTTTCTGATCTCCTCTTCAATTTTCTTTTTCAGGGTACTATAGTTTTCATTGTAGAGGTCTTTTATTTCCTTAGGTTAATTCCTAAGTATTCAATTCAATTCCTTAGTATTCAATTCCTAAGTATTCAATTTTGATACCATGAATGGTATATTTCCCAATTCCTTTCTTAGTGATGCATCTACATTTTAAAATAGTGTTTTTAAAATCTAATTTTAGAAGCCCCTTTGGCCAATGAAGCATGGAATGATGAACAAAAATGAGTTTGTATGCAGCAGTGTATCATGATATTGAAAATATGGACATTGGTTAGTTTGCCTAAAACAGAATATAGAATGAAGAAAAGAGGCCTTAAACTTGAGGTCCCGGGAGTTCCCATTATCTACCATGTGATAAAACCTGATTAGTTCCCCAATACCCATCCTCCCTTTCTTCTTTAGAGGGCCCTGATTTACTCAAAAGATATTATCTCCCAGAGTCTATTATTGCTAAAAGGTGAGTGAAATGCAGAGCATAGAGTTGTATGGGTCTGCATATCTTTTAAGAAGCCTCTTTAATGACTCATATAGAAGGTTCTTTCTCCCTTCCTTTTGATGCCTCCTACTGTATGTGTGATGGCTGCAATCTTGGGCTGTCAAGTGATCGTGACGTGAGGACACTAGACTGCTCAAACAGAGATACATACTAGGTTGTATTAAATGCAATTAAACTCAATTTTAATTTAAAAAGTAAGGGAAAAAAGGATAAGCCAAGAGCGAAAACCATGCAGGAATGGTTACTGAGGTAAGAAGAAAAACAGAATGTTTATGTCACAGAAAGTCAAAAGGGAAAAAGTATTTATTATGGTTTGTGTCTAGATGTCCCCCCAAAGCCTCATGTGGTCATAGGTGGGGTACTTTCAGAGGTGGCCGGATCTAGAGTGTGTGATTACTAAGTTAGTCCGCTGACTGGTTTGGCATAGTTCTGCTGGGATCAAGGATTGTGATGCTAGGATGAAGGGTGCTGGGATTAAGGGTGGGCGTGCTGCCCACCCTGGATAAAATAGAAGGGACATAAAGAGGCTTGTCTCTCCCTTTTGCTTACCTTGCTGGCTTCTGCCTATCTGCCCTGCCACCCTGCCTTGAACCCAGCTGATTGTGGGCTGAAACCTCTACAAACTGTGAGCTAAATAAACCTTTCTTCCCCTAACTTTGGGTGTCAGGTATTTTGTCTCAGCAACAAGAGAAAAGTAATTAAGACAGTACTCCGTGAAAGAGTGAATAGTCAAAATTGCCAAATCCTCTTGTAAAGTTAAATAAGGTAATACTAAAAGATGTCCTTAAATATCCATTGGACTTAGTGGCCTAGAAGTCATAGGTGATTTTTATGAGACCGTATAGGTCACGATCATGACAAAATTCAGTTTGAGGTGAGTCGAGCTATGAGAGGTGAAGAGATGGAGACTACAGTGTAGACAAACATTTTGAGAAGCTTACTAAGAAGAAGCAAAAGATAGTAGAGGCTAGGAGTCTGAGATGTGAGTGGAGTCAACAAAGGGTATTTTTAAGACTTGAATGGCTGGAGCCAGTCTTAAGAGGAACCAGATGACAGAGAGTTGTTAAAAGGGGAAAGGGCATTAATCTTTGTCCAGACCAGGTGCTGTGGCTCTTCATTATAACTACTCCTCACAATCCCCCCAATTCCCTTTCCTGTCTCTTCTTTTTCCCTTGTGTCTGGGACAAACCCCATTCCAAAATGAGTACAATAATCTTCATGCTTTCCCCAGAGAACCCACTGGCAGAAATCTCACAAGCCAAGCTGACAGGCTCTGTCTATGATACATTCTTCCCTACGCTCTCCAATGAGCATTCCATATCTTTTTTTCTCTCCTCAGATCTCCACAATTACTTCTCCACCCTCAGTCTGTCAATGGCCTCATGTCAACCTATCAAAAAATGGAAAATATTAAAGATGTTTTTAAAAAGTTTTTTCCACCTCAAATCTTTTGAAGTATTAAGTAGTTTTTTTAGCCCACACTTCCTTATCAGAGAGATCCATCTCATTTAGGCAATTCAGGAGACCGTGTACTGCCTCAAGGGGAGTTGTAGCAAAATAAGGCAAGCAAAGAAGTCAGCCCCTTGTTTTTGAAACTCATTTTATAGAGAATTTGGAGAGGTAAAGCTTTTGGTTTTCAGGGTTTACACGTTTTTGGGTTTTATAGATTTGGGCCAGAGGATGTTTGGAAATGTGTATGCATGTTTTGTCTTTCAAAATGATGAGGCCTGGAAGGGGAGGGTGGCTAGGGAGGGTGGCTAGGCAGGGAATGCATTGGGACTCTCACTCCATGAGGTATTATCCTGCCCTCAAAGCTAATAGTGTCCAGTTCAGAAGTACTTCTTTAAAGTCTTAAGGGCTCCGGGGCATTATGCTTCATCCTAACTATTAGATTTGGCAAAAAAGTTACAGGTCCAGACTACCTTGCCCCCAAATTACATAAAAATCCCATAGGATGGATGGATAAAGAAGAGCTAGAAAAGGAGGAGACTTCAGACATCAGTGTCCTCCTGAGAAAAAGCCTGAGGCCTTGTTCCCAGGTAAGACTCTGGAGTCAGGGGACGATAAATTTCCCCAACTCACCACCTCCCAGATAAACTGCGGAATCCAATAGCAAGAAGAGCTCTGTCTCAGTTCAGAATAGAGCCCAGGAGTGGAGTGGAAGGCATGCAAAGGAGACAGTGCGGGTGCAGGAGACTTGATGGCTGTGTGGTGCCTCTGCCGTCCTGGCTCTGGCTGCCATGGCTGGGCACTTTTCGACAGGGTGAGAGCAGAGCAGGGCCTGCAGCAGGAGCTGGCAGACCTGGGGAGGGCTCAGGGAAGGCGAGGATGTAGACCTGGCCAGAGGGCTCAGGGCTGCTGGCATCACTCCCTCTTCTAATGGCACCATAGGAAACCCTATGGGATTAAGCCTGGGGAGCCTGACAGTCCTGAATGATGGAGGCTAAGTTCATAGCCCATGTTGAAATATAGTCAAAGTAGGATTTAATTCACTTTTAGGAAAATAGTTCTATTTCTCTGCATGTGGCTTTGGAGAGTGAGAAATTCAAACTGCTACAATATAGACCTACTGAATCTGCACCTTTTCTTTCTTCCTGTTATAATAGAACAGAAAGCTTTGCCCAGCATTAGTCACCAGGTAACTTCCTCTCTTCAAGTTTCCAAAACGGGAGGTGAGTTTTGCTTCACCACCACCTAGGAAGGAATGATATTGGGTGGCAGGGTAAGGTGGGGGACCAACCTCTTCCCTTGTCCCTCCTCATGGGAGGATTCGCCTCACAGGTGAAACAGAAGCTTCGTGACAGCCCCCCACCCATCCCTTTGCCTGCCTCCACATCTTCAAGCAACGTAGATCTTTTTCTCAGCTCTCTCTTGTCACAGAGGTAGCTTTCCTGGGCAGGGCTTTCCCTCTTCCATTGCAATGGCTGTAACCTGGGGGAAGCATGGGGACAGCGGGGCAGGAGAGAACTTCAGAGGATTATGAAGTCTTATCTTTGGGACAAGCAATGCTTTCCAGTCCAGCTTTGTCCCTAACAAAAGTGATCATTTCACCCTCACTTCCAACTGGATCCTTCTGTAGCCCATTGACCTGGGCTTTGGAGAGGATGGTACAACAATTTTAATCAAGGTAACAGTAAACAGTAAAAGTGCAATTCCATGAAAAGCCCATATTTTACATGTCGCAACTGGTTCTCATTGTCTTATAAAGTATGGAAGGTGGGACCCAGTCCTGAATCTTCTTTCTGGTGGTAGAGTAAGGTGTGTACTGCTCTGGAGTGCCACTCACGTTGAATCTATGATTTTCCCAGATGAATTCACGATCATTTGGAGGTTTTGTTGCTGGAGGGTCATCAGTCAAACTGAGAGGCCAGCAGTGCCCTTTGGGAGGTGTTGTGCTTCTGTCCACATCCCAGAAAGTGTTTTTGCCATTCATATCAGTTGTATACAAACACATAGGTGATGGCCAAAAAGTTGCTTGTTGTCCTCATTAGTATTTGTTGCCATATTTGTCTTCCTCCACTAATGTACCAACCCTCACGTCATTTCCCTGAAGAACACTCGTAGCTAGCCATGGAGACTGCTGTAATCAGGGACCTGCTGCAGCCTGCACTTCAGGACCTACAGTGACTCCATCTTTTCCTCAGGCCCCACTCCCCAGCTCCAAGCCCTCTTTCTTGGAGCATTCATTTGTAAATATGCTTGGGTGCCCACATGTCCACGCAGCCATAGTCATCCCTTGCTGGTTCTCCGGGTCCTGCCAAAAGCCTTCTGTGTGTCTCAACTCCCTTAAAGTTACATCTAAAAAGCACGCCTGGCCAATTGTAGGCCTTCAATTGTAGTGCCTCTTAAATTGTTCAGCCGATACAAGGCTTGAACGAGCTCTCAGGAAGCAACACACACACACACACACACACACGCGCGCGCGCGCGCGCGTGCGCCCTCACATGATCCCCGGCCACACCGGTCCTCTTTCAGCTTCTTAAACATGCAGCCCTCAGGGCCTCTTGAGCAGTTTCATTCACCTCCACACTATTAATCCCTCCTAAGCCTTCATGTCTTGATTGAAGTGTGACTTCCTCTAAAAAACCTTCCCCAACCACTTTCTGAAATGAATCCTTGTACCTTCTCTGTTTCCTTTGTGTCCTCACCAGAAAGCAGTCTCCCAGAGGGCTGGGTCTTTTTTTATTATTATTATTGTTTTATTTTTGGTCCTGTCAGTGCTTTATCTCCATGTGCCTCTTAAATTGTAGGCCTTCAATAAATATCTCATAAGCAAATGGATAAATCAATGGATAACGGTGTGGCAGCCATGGACAATCGATGATTGTACAGTCATCTTGAAAAGGACCATTAGCTTATAGCTGTGAACTGCAGCACCTTTGTACAATGGTCGACACTAAAGCTGCGCCCTCTGGGGCTGCTCCCAGCTCCCATCCCTGACCGCACTGGGTGCAGGCATCAGAGTCCGGCCACTTCTGCCCAGTGTGGGGCTCCTCTGATAGGCGTTCTTGATCAGGTGCTCCCCAGTGGGTTGAGCAAGTTGTCAGATCATGCTGCGAAGATCATCCTGCCCCTTAAATCCATTGTATTAGACTTACCTAGTCACAAAGTTGAACCCAGGACCAGAGAGTAAGAACAAGGATGTGCAGGTGTCCAGGTCCTCATGACACCACACACAGTTGCACTATCGCATTCATATTACGCTACGGTCACATGAAATAAGAGAGGAAATGCCGAGCTTGCTAGGTGTGTAGGTCAGCTAGCTGGGTGGGTATTGCCAAAAGTGAGTGGTGGTTATGTACATGAATTCATGGACAGTGGTATGCACGGACAGAAGCCTAAAAAGAAAAGGACTGGGTAATGGGAGTTAGGGAAGCCTGAGGTAGAGCCATGGATGTAAAGAGAGAGAGCATATATGATATGGGAAGATTTTGTAGCACACAACAAAGCCCATCAGAAATTATTCACCACGGAGAGGGGATTGAACAGCCAGATGGATGAAATAACTCAGCCTCTTGAGATGAGCCCATCTTTCTCATAAGCTGTTGCGGAGCTGGCACGGGGCACAGAGAGCGGCCACAGTAACAGAGACAGAGGCTATTCTTGTGCCCGGTGAAATAGACTACCACTTGCCAAGCCTAGTCTGGTTAATATTGCTTCTGATGGCCTATCAGTAACAGATCTATTACTTGGTGACAAATTGACTACATTGGTCCTCTGCTATCCAGGAAAGAATAGTAGTAAGTAATACGCAGTCAGGGTACAGATTTGCCTTTCCTGCCTAGTGTCTCAGCCAACATCACTCTCTTGGGAACTGATGAAACGCCTTTTCCACAGACACAGAACTCCTTACAGCACTGTAACTCATCATCAGGATGCCTTCTTTCCAGCGAAGGAGGGGTGAGGTCCACTGGTCCTGTCTTCTACTGCACTGCGCAGAAGCAGTTCCCTGACAGAGTGGTAGAACAATCTGCTGAAGACTCAGCTGAGAGGAAACACTCTGCAAAGATGAAGTACTGTACTCTAGGACTCAGTTAAACACACTGAATCAGGGAACTCTTACATGGCTGTCACAAAAAGGAAAAATACTGGGATTAAGAAACAAAAGGTGAGGCAGGAGTGACTCATTTAGCATCAGTCTGAAAACCCACTGGAAACCTTGTGTTCCAGTCACAGAATGGGAGTCTGGACTCTGCCGTGTTAGAGGTCCTAGTCTCCAAAGGGAGCATGCCTTTGCCCAGGGATATGTTAAGAATCCTATTGAACCAAGAGCCTGGCTATGACATGATCACTTTGAATTCCTTGTGTCCATGCACCTGCAGGCAAGAAGAGTAGTTACCACCTTGACAGGGAAAATTCATGGTGATTAACAGAGGGTGCGGATTCTATTGTGCGATGAGGCCAATACGTAAGGGAGGGATATTTGTCAATCTCAAATGATAACCTTGAGCACAACCTGGTACTTGCCCAGTTCTGACAGTGACTAACAAGGGACTGAAATTCCTCAGGAATTAGAATTTGGGTAATGCCACTAGGTAAGTCCTCAAGAGCAGCCTAGGGAAGAGCTAAGGGCAAGGGGAATTTTAAACGCTGTGCCGACTGATCTTTATTGGCAACTTGACTGGGTTAAGAGACTCCTGGAGAGGCAGCTGGATCACGGTGGCACTGTACTCATCAGTGGATCAGTCTGTCATGCTCATTGCTGAATGTGCTATTGGAAGACAGGGGTCCAGCTGAGGAGTGGGACATGCCAGTGTGCCTCTGGAGGGTACATCTCTCGCTGGCACTCTTCTCCTGTGCTCTGCTTCCTGGCTGCCACGAAGAGAGCAGCTTTGCTCTGCCGTGCTCTGCTGCCGTGATGCTTCTGCCTTGGAGCCAGCCAGCCACGGACTGAAACCTCTGAAACTGTGAGAAAAATAAATAATAGTCTCCTTTAAATTGCACATCTCAGGCACTTTGTCCCGACACTGGGAAAGGTGGCCACCACAAATGGACAGTGGAAGAGAGAATGAATACCGTGGATAGTACTTAGATCAAATCCAGAAATGTGGACTGTTGTTGCCTTAAACTCCCTCCTCCGAAGTTCCCCTCAGAGAAAGACACCACTCGAACCCTGGAAGAGCTACTTCCCGAACCTACATGGAGAAGTGGATCTGGACGCCGGCAGCCAGGTAGGCGAGGTGCTTACTTCCTTCATGAGACAGTTTGATGTTCTGCTGCAGGGGTGCCTCTGGCTGCAGCATCTTTGGGATGCGCAGCAGGGGAGGATCCAAGGCCGTGCTCCGGGCAGTCCTTAGCCAATTGTTGAGCGTGCTGAGGTACGACGGCCTGATCATTTCTGCCCCAAACAGGGCTCCTTCAGTAGATAAACTTTGCTCTGGAGTTCCGCATTGGTTTGGCTTTATCTCATCTGCACTGTGGTGTGAGTCTCTTTTGTCCAGTTCTTTATCTCTTTGCTTTTATAGGCATCAGTCAGCTCCCCATGTGAAGGGTTTTCTTCCCCAGTCCCTCTGCTCTCCCTTTGTCTTTCATGAGCATGACTCCTTAATAGAACGCTCGTGTTCCTACCTCTGTCTCAGCATCTGCTTCTCGAATGACCCAAACTGACGTGGATGCTGCCTTAGTCAGCTTCTCCATCGCCGGATGAAACAGCTGACACCTGCAATTTAAAGGTGACTTTCACCTTAGCTCACAGTTTCGGAGCTCTCAGTCCGTGGTCAGCTGGCTCCACGGCAACAGGGTCTGACTGAACGAAGCTGCTCGCTTGGCGCCAGTCAGTAAGCAGAACATGCAGGAAGAACCCCAGAGAGGAAGAGTCCAGTGATCAGATAGAGTCCCCAGGTCACACCCCAAAACCCATCCAGACACACCCAGAACCGCGCCTTTCTAATCTCTCAAACCCATCAGGGTGACGGTCAAGACAAACCATCACAGATGGCCAAGGATGCAAGTGACAAGCCTCTCACCTCGTACCAATACAGGGCAGTTCCATTTTCATTGCTTAATTTGAATCTTTACTACAACTTGTTTATTTAGCTAGCATTTTAAATAATCAGATGAATAATATATCGAATTAAACATTACAGGCCTAGAATTGTAGTTTTAGATTTCCATCCTAATGCCCAGAGCTAACTATTAATAGTAGTTACTAGTTTATTTTTCCATACTGACATATATTTATGAACACAGTTGGGAGAGTAAACACTGTTATGCAAACTGCTGGGTTTTACCTTAAAACTACTTTTCTGTACATATGAATATATATATATATATATATATATATGTTTGTTTTCAACAGCCAGTATCAAAATTTAGTTAACAAGTCATTATCATTAGAGAACACTTATTTCCCAGGTTCACCTCTGTGGTGGACCTAATATGGTCAACTTGAGCCAGAACGCCCAGCCGGACTGAGTTGATGCGATGCTGGGAGTACGAGATCCACCTGAGGGTTGTTGCGGATACAACATAAGACAGAGTGGGAGCCGTAGCTAGTTGGCAGGCTGTTTCCCAGGAGAAGCTCTGCTGCGGCTGGTTCTTCCGGAGGGGGCTCAGCTGTCCTCCTCGAGGAAGAAGCTCGGAGCCTTGCTGTCGTCGAGGATGGCTGCTGTTGCTTCGGAGGAGCTCTGGTTGTCATCTCTGCTGCGAGCATCGTTTCCTGGCTCCAGCCATCGCATGCAGACATGGACGTACATGGGACGGTGCTGTGGGCTCCCAGCCCTCAACTGGATCTTTTGGGTCTCCAGTGCCTAGATGGACATTCGGCACCTTCTGCATTTGGCTTCTGGGTGAATGTTGTAATCTATAAATGTCCCCTATTAAATCCGCTCTCTTACAACCATTGGCTCTAGAAAGCCTAACTAAGCCTCTTATAAACAAAGTTCCATATCTTTGTCTGTTGTTTTCGTTAACAGGTTTACCTTTTTCATAGGGAGTTCTTTAAATCGTAAAGAAATGTTGCATATGTTTCAAATATTTTTCTCTATTGCTTATCTTTTTGCGCTGCCTGTGGTATGTTTTTTTCTATAAAAGTTTAAAATTTGTATGTAGTCAAAATTACCAGTGTTTTCTATTATAGATTTTAGGTTGGAGTCTTACAAAGACCTTATCCATTACAGTATTACAAAAAGCAAAGCACCTATGTATATTTCTAGTATATGCAGGAATTTTATTTTTAAGTAGTTAAATCATTTGTTTTCTGGAGTTTATTTCAGCATGACCAATCTAGTTTTTTTTTTTCCCCAGATGAGAATTTCCCGTCTAATCCTTCTTACCAGTACCAATAATCCTAATGTCATGTATTAAGTCATACATCTTTCCCCACTGATCTGAAATATTACACTCTAAACTCCCACAGTATTTCTTAGTTACTGTGTTTCTCGGCCCCTTAGGATCCTCACAGAGCTGTGTTAATCAGCCACATGTGGAAAAAAAGATAAACAACAGAATGGAAATATTAAGCTAAGTGTAAGTCAGTAGGAAAGTTCTTCAAAGTCCAGTTACTTTTATAGAGTGCTTTGTGTAAAGTCCAGTGATCTCTGGCAGTTGCAGTGCAAACAAGTGAGAAGGCAAGGATCTTGGTCAATCTGGGGTTTTGTTGCTCTCTTAGTATAAAATCCTTCCCATTAGATACTTGGATTTTACGAGAGCATGGTGGTTTTTTAATGAGCACATAACTGAAGGAAGGCTTTGCACTTCAAAGCCTATTACTACTACATCCACTGCATTAGTAAAGTAAGTAAGGGGATCAGTTGGAATGAGAACTCAAGTGTCTCATGGCAACCCTCTGCAGCGAGACAGCCTTTCTGAAGGTGATTCCAGGCAGACATGGTCCTGCACCTTTGAAGTATCCTCAATGCAGAATCAATTTAGGAACTCACAGATACTAGTTATCAGCATGTATCTATTCACATCCCAGGGAAGGGTTTAATTAACATAATACATTATGGTCAATTCTTTGCTTTTAAACTTTACCTTTTGCCCATCAGCAGATCAATATGTATTTTAATCTTCTCTGTTTTAGAACTGGTTATAAGACTCACAGCAAAGAGGCACAGATTTCACAATCATTAATTGCTATTATCAGCCCCTTTCATTTCCTAAACATCAGCAGTTTCTTAAAATTCTGCTTTCATTCCTTTACTAAGTTATCCCTTCGTGTTCATCACTTCTGTTGTCTTTCAACTGTGTACAGAGTTTACAAGTAGCCAATACTAGGAAGAAAAAGAATGACCTGAAATTCTGCATTGATTAACCAGTCTATCTGACTTCATCAGCAGTTGCCCACAAAACTCAAGTCATCTGACTGTTTCTTGATGAATGCTGTCAAGTACTTCCAAAGCACCAGGTAGGTCTACCAAAGGGTAGAGGATGAGTATGCTTTCTCTGTCTTTTACATAAGCACTAACTTTGGATGGTCAATTACATATCACAATATAACCTGTTTCTTCCTAAATTTCAGGATTTCCTAGTATATCAAAAGTTGGAGGATCCGAAGAATCTGTCTGCCATTCCTTCACTGCCTCAGGCAAGTCTTTTAATCATTCTGGGTCCTCATAATACCCTTATTTGTAAAATGAAATAATAAGAGGGCATTTTTGGAAATTATGAGGTAATCTGAACAGTGTATATTGCACAGAGCCTGGCTACCAGGACAGGCAATGAACACAAAGCCCAAAGCAGGGAGGAACCTGGTTAGCTGTGTTGGTATCATTGCTGTCTTTTAGTCTAAATAATGGATAAAGTAACTTGACTAAATGGTTAAGTGTATTCACATCTGTGAATGCATGTCTTGTGACTTAGGAAGAAAAGGACTTAGCACGATCAGTCAAACAATAACAGCCTTTTCACTTGGTATACTTCATTATCTAAAGCAAGAGTGTTTCCATTTGTCACATTATTAAGGAGCCTTTCTTCTTGTGCTGCTCTTTGTATCCATAAAGCAATGTTCCTGTTATCTTTATAGAGTTTATTTTGTCCTAAACACAGGAGCACACATGCTCATTGCAGAAGACTCAGAAGTGTCTAAAATATGATAGATAATTATTCATAATTCTACTGTGGGTAATAGTTTGGTGTGTTTTCTTCAAAATATGTACCAGTATAGATATTTCCATTGTATGTAATACACAAGTCAAAATTCGTTTATACGTCTATATTCGTACTTCTACTTACAAATAGGCTTGGTTCTGAAATGGAAGTCCATTTGTTCCAAAGTCCATAATGATTTAAAACTTGGCACATTTTTTTGTTTTTGACTGAGCAAAACAGACCCCCTTTTTTTGCTCTGCTGTATGGCTTAGTTCAGTGGTGGTGAAACTTTTAGAGCTTTCAATGATAACAAACAGCCCGCTACAGTACGCATGTTGCAGGTTCGTCACCACTCATTTAGTTCATATCTATGAAATTCTGAGTAGAAAGTTAGTAAATAGAGCAGATTTTCTAGCCTTTTTCCTCATCAAACCATGAGACATTGCAATTTCAAAATATTTTATGAAACCATAATTCTCAAAATCGCTTAATAGTCCATTGTATGAATCTATTAGCTTTCTGTCACTGTAATGACTTATCTTAGTTATCTAGAGTACTTGTAAGGCAGAAAAGTTTATTGTGCTTCGTGGTTTCAAAGATTTCAGTCCATGGTTGTTTGGCCTTGTTGCTCTGAGCCTGTGGTGGTACAGTACAATGGTGGGAAAAAACGACAGAGGGAGCTTGTTCACCTCTCGTGGCAGCTAGTGAGCAAAGGGGGAAAGGATGGGACTAGGGCCCCAAAATCTCTTTCAAGAGCAGGTCCCTAAAGACCTAAGTCCCTGCCCCTAGGCTCCGAGGACCAAGCCTTCAACACATAGGACTTCAGAGAACTTTAGAGATAAAAACTTTAATGATGAATACAAAAATTGACAATCTCTTATTTATTTTATTTTTACACATAACTTCATGATGCATATCACACATAGACATTTTAGCTTAGACCTATAGTTACTTCCTTGGGAAGAATTGCTAGAGTGGGATCAAAGGTTCCATTTCATTGCCTACCACCTACTTATAGAAAACACCCATGTCTCCCTCAGTGTTTCTCTTCTGTATCTGCTGAGCAGGTAACAGCCTATTGGTCCCCTTCTCTCTAGAAATACAGGATAAAGCAAACTGGACCAAGATAAGGTAACAGTCTTAAGCTAAGCTCTTTTAGGTGCTCAAACTAGAAAATGGAGCAAGTTAAAGCTAGGGTGGCCATTCCTGGACCATGTGGAACTGGAGTAGAAAAAGAAGACAGGAAGCAGAAGCACAGAGAGCCACAGTGATGAGAAAACAGGCAGCCTAATCCTAATGCTAGTCCCAAACCTAAGCCTAACACAAACTTTTCAGGTTCCCTAGAATCATACCTAAAGCCAAAGTATTTTGCTGCACTAACCAAACACTAGGCCTCAGACTAACACTAACACTTACTGTGTGACCCTAATTACTAGGGTGCCCTACTTTATAACTAAAGACAAAGTTTTTGGGGGGCCCTAACCCTGACAGTTGCACTACCTGTTACTACAAACTCTACCCAAAATCTACATTTTGGTGTGCCCTAACCCTAATTCTAATGCCAAAGTATTGGGTTACCCTAACCTTAACATTAACTCTCACTGTAAGCCAAATTCTAACTCTAAGATTTGGTGTGTCCTTACCATAACACTGAAGCCAAAGTGTTTAGGTGCCCTTACACTAAATGTACTCCTCATACTAACCCTAAAACTGACCCTAATCCTGAATGCAAAGCATGGGTGTGCTCTAAACCTACCCCCTACAAATCAAACGACCCCTCACCCTAACTCTATTAACTTTAAATTTTCAGGTGCCATAACAATAACACAAAAGCCAAGCCCTAATCCAAACCCTAACCCTCACACTAACCCCAACCCTAACCCAAACCTTGAGGCCAAATTTCACTGTGCCCTATTTCTCACACTATCTCTAACTTCTAACCCTAACTCTAAAATTTAGTGTGCCCTAAGCATAACACTAAAGCCAAAGTATTTTGGTGCCCTAAATTTAACCCTAATCCTCAGCCCAACACTAACCTTAACCCTAATCCTAAAGACAAAGTACAGGTGTGCCCTATCCCTCACCCTAAAACTAACACTAATGTAACACTAACTCTACATTTTGGTTTCTCCTAACCCTAACACTAAAGTCGAAATATTTTGGGGCCCTAACCCTAACCAGAATACTCGAACTCACCCTAAAACTAAACCTAACCCTGAAGCCAAAGTATTAATGTGCCCTGAAACTAACCCTAACATCACATTTTGGGGTGTCCTAACCCTGACACTAATGCCAAAGTATTTTGGTGCCCTAAGCTAACCCGAACCCTCACCATAACCTTCACCCTTATGCTAACCCCGAAGTCATAGGATCAGTCTACCCTAACACTAATATTAACCCCAAATCTAAGCCTAACACTTTCCTTAAGTATAACCCTAATTATTAGGTGACCTAACTTTAAACCTAACGGTAGGGGGACCTAACCCTAACAGTTACACTACATGTTAATCCTAACTCTAACCCTAAGTCTACATTTTGGTGTGCCCTAACCCTAATCCTAATGCCAAAATATTGAGTTGCCCTAACACTAAACCTAACACTAACCTTCACTGTAAGCCAAATCGTAACTCTAAAATTTGGGGTCCCCTAAACCTAACACTAAAGCCAAAGTGTTTCGAGCCCTAACCCTAACCCTAATCCTCAAACTAACCCTGAAACTGACCCTAATCATGCATCCAAAATATGGGTTTGCCCTAACCCTACCCCCTAAATATCAACCTGCCCCTCGCCCTAACTCTATTAACATAAGTGTTGGGTGCCCTAGCACTAAACCCAAAGCATTTTGGTGCCCTAAACTTAACCCTAACCCTCACCCCAACACTCACCTTAACCCTAAACCTAAAGATAAAATTTAGGGGTGTCTTACCCTCACCTTAAAAATAAAACTAATGTAATGCTAACTCTACATTTTGGTGTGCCCTAACCCTAAGACTAAAGCTGAAGTATTCCGGTGCCCTAACTCTAACCTGAACGCTCAAACTCACCCTAAAACTGAACCTAACACTGAAGCCAAAGTATTGGTGTGCCCTGAAACTGGCCCTAACCATAACCCTAACACCACGTTTTGGGGTGGCCTAACCCTAACACTAATGCCAAAGTATTTTGGTGCCCTAAGCTAACCCTAACTCTCACCATAACCTTCACCCTTACGCTAACCCCGAAGCCATAGGGCTGCTGTTTCCTAACCCTAAATCTAATATAAGCCCCAAACCTAAGCCTAACAAAATTTTTGAGCTTCCTAGACATAAACATAAAGCCAAAGTGTTTTGCTACACTAACAAAACACTAGGCCATTACCATAACCAACACTAACCCTTACCATAATAGGCATAAGCCTAATTACTCGGGTGCATTGACACCTAAAGACAAAGTTTGGTGGGGGGCTGTCACCCTAATAGTGATCCCTAATCATTAATCATAACTCTCTAAATCTATATTGTGGTGTTCCCTAACCCTAATTCTAAAGCCAAAGTATAGAGTTGCCTTAACCCTAATGCTAAACTTAACACTAACCTTCACTGTAAGCCAAACCCTGACTCTAAAATTTGGGGTGACACAACCCTTACATTGATGCCAAAGTGTTTAGATGTCCTAATATTAGCCCTAATCCTGAAACTAAACCTGAAACTGACCCTAATCCTGAATCCAAAATATGGATGTGCCCTAAACCTACCCAATAAAAATCAACTAGCCCCTCACCCTAACTCTACATTTTTGGGTGGCCTAACCCTAACACTAAAGCCAAAGCATTTTGGTGCCCTAACTCAAACCCTAACCCTCACGCGAACCTTCACACTAACCCTAACCCTAAGGCCAAATTTTCTTGTACTCTCTCGCTAACACTTACCCTAACTCTAAGATTTAGTGTGCCTTAAACATAACACTAAAGCCAAAGTATTTTGGTGCCCTAAACTTAACCCTAACCCTCACCACAACATTAACCATAACACCAAGCCTGAAGACGAAATTTGTGGTGTTGCCTGTCTCTCACAGTGAAACTAACACTAGCATAATGCTAACTCTAAGATTTGGTATGCCCTAAATAGACCCCTAAAGCCAAATTATTTTGGGGTCATGAACTTAACCCTAACCTCCACCCTAAACTTAACCCTGAGGACAAAGTATTTGTGTGTCCTATCCCTAACCTTATACCTAACACAAGGTAAGGCTAACTCTGAGTTTTGGTGTACCCAAAGCCTAACACTAGAACAGCAACATTTTGGTACCCTAACCCTCACCCTGACACTCAAACTAACCCTAAAACTTAGCTGAATCCTGAATCCAAAGTAGTGGATTTAGGGCACAGCCCTAAACCTACCCCAAAAAAGCCAATGCACCCCTAACCCTACCATTTTTGGGTACCCTAACCCTAATAGTAAAGTCTTTTGGTGCCCTCACCTGAACCCTAACCCTCACACTAACCCTAACCTAACCCTAACCCTGAAGCCAAATTTTGCTGTGCCCTGCCACTAATCCTAACTGAAACTTTAATGTTTGGTGTGCCCTAAACAGAACCCTAAAGCTAAAGTATTTTGCTACCCAAAATTTAACCCTAACCCTCAGGCTATCTCATACCCTAACCCTAACCTGAAGACAAAGTATCAGTGTGCCCTTTCCCTAACCCTACACCTGACACTAACATAAGGCTAACTCTAAATTTTGGTGTGCCCTAAGCCTAACATTAGAGCTGATGTACTTTCTTGCCCCAACTCTCACACTAACACTCAACCCTAAAACTGACCCTAATCCTGACTCCAAAGTAGTGCTGTGCCCTAAAACTAGCCCTAAAAAAACCAACCTGCCCCTAACCCTGACTCTAATTTTTCAGGTGCCCTAAACCTAACAATAAAGCGAAAGACCTTTGGTGTCCTCACCCGAACCCTAAACCTCAAACCCTAACACTGAGCCTAATCCTGAATCCAGAGTATGGGTGTGCCCTAAAACTACCCCCTAATAATCAACCTGCCCATCACCTTAACTCTGTTCTTGGGTGCCCTAACCACAACACTAAAGTCCAAATATTTTGGTGCCTTCACCCAGCTGTAACCCTCGCACTAACCTGAACTCTAACCCTAACACTAAAGCCAAATTTTGTTGTGCCCCACCCCAAGCCTAAATTTAATGCTTAAAATTTGGTGTGTCCTAAACAGAACCCTAAAACCAAAGTATTTTGGTGCTCTCAACTTAACCCTGACCATCACCCCTACCCTAAGCCTAACGGACAAAGTATCCCTCACCCTGAAACTAACCCTGTGTTTCAGGGTGTCCTAACTCCAACACTAATGCCAAAGTATTTTGGTGCCCTAAAGCTAACCCTAACCCTCACCATAACCCTAACCCTTACGCTAACCCTGAAGCCATAATATCGATGTGCACTAACAATAAGCCTAATAGGAGCCCAAAACCAAAGCCTAACACAAAGTTTTGGGGTTCCCTAGAATTAAACCTAAAGCCAAAGTATTTCACTGCACTAACTAAACACTAGGCCTCACACTAACACCCTTACCACAAAAGTAACCCTAATTATTGGGGAACTCTAACTTGACACCTAAGGACAAAGCTTTGGGGGACCCTCACTCTAACAGTCACACTACACATTAATCCTAACTCTAACCATAACTGTACATTGCGGTGTGCCTTAACCCTAACACTAACCCTGACACTAAACTTAACACTAACCCTCACTCTAAGCCAAACCCTAAATCTAAGAGTAGGGGTGCCCTAACCCTAACACTGAAGCCAAAGTGTTTAGGTGCCCTAACCCTAGTCTTCAAACTAACCCTAATCCTGAATTCAAAATGTGGGTGTGCCCTAAACCTACCTCCTAAAAATCAACCTGCCCCTCACCCTAACTGTAAGTTTTTGGGTGCCCTAACCCTGAAGTCCATTCATTATCCCTGTTTCCTTCCAGTGATTTTTGAGTGGGATTAGTGCCTCTCTAACCAAATTACCCCTGAGGGAGAGAAGACTGTGAGCCATTTAGCTTCGTGCTAAATGCCCTCCCACAGAATTCTCACAAGAGCTCAGCAAGAAATGTGTCATCATCTCCCCGTAACTTGTAATAAATTTGACGTTCATGTGGTTAAGTAACCTGCCTAAAGTTACACAACTGGCCAGTAGATTTGGTTCTAAATTTTTATACTCCTTGGCAGGGCCACAAACACTAACGCAGCTCAATTACTGGTGACTGATAAGAAGTCCTCAGGAGTTCATGAACACTATGCCTGTGCCATGATTTCTTCCTTTATACTAAAGTATAAATGTATTGCATTTTATTCATAAGTCAGTATTATGTTCCAGAGGAGAGGAAGTGTTTGAAAGAGCCAGAATATTCTCAAAGAAGTTTGCATTCTCCCAGTTCATGCAATAAACTTCAACTACAATATGAACTTTATCAGAAGTTCTTAGAGACTCTAACAGAAGTATAAGGCTTTTCAGTTATTAAAAGAATTGAAAGCTTTGTATTGTTCATGAAAAAGACAAACCCCTCCCTTTCAAATTATTCTACTTTATAGTACAATTCCTTCTGGCTGGGAGGAGAACTTCAGACAGTTTTTCAAATAACCTCAACCATTTAATCTGTACCTTTAGGAAGTCATGCTGAGAGTGTATGGAAAAGAGACAGACAGAGCCAGAAACGGGGAGTGGAAGAGGGAGGGGGTTAAGGAGAAGAAAAGGTAAGACATTGTTTCTGAAGTCGTAAGAATCTCCCAGTTTTTATGGCCTACTTTAAAATGAACTAGGTATTTCTATCCACAAAGAACACCTAACATTGTTTAGGTAGTTACGACTCAAAAATTCTCTATTGTTTACTGCAGGCAGATCTTTTCACTTACTTATCATTCCCTTCCTACTTAATTACAACTTTTTACAATCATTTAGACACTTTCACTGGAAGTTAGGATGTTGTGTTAGTCACTTTGAGCTGCAATAACAAAATACTATAGATTGGGTAGCTTAATGGACAAACATTTATTTTCCACAATTCTGACTGTTGAGACATCCAAAATCAAAGTTCTAGCTTGTTTCTTGGTTTGCGGACAGACACCTTTTCACTATGTATTTACAAGTGGGGGAGGCAGAGAGAGAGAGAGAAAGTTAGTCAGCTTTGTGATACTACAACAAATACTAGAGATATCCAACTTCTTTTAATAAACTTATAAAAAGAAAAGGGTTATTTTGACTCATAGTTTTGGGGGTTCTGATCGATGATCAGTTGGCTGAGTTGCTTTTGGGCCTGTGGCATGGTAGTGTATCATGATTGAAGAATGTGGTGGAACAAAATTGCTCAACTTGTGGCCAGGAAGTAAAAGTGAGAAAGAAGGGACCAGGGACCCACAGTGCTCTCCAAGGACACAGCCCAGTGGCCCTAAGACTTCCCCATCTCAAAGTTTCGACCATCTCTGAGTAGCATAAGCTAGGGAGCAAGTCCTTAACACATGACGTTTGAGGGGAATACAGTATTCTAGAGCCAAACTACAGCAGAGGGCAATCTGTTTCTCGCTTCTCTTCTTAAAAAGCTACTAATCCCATCATAAGGACCTCACCCTTATGGCCTCATCTAATGCCATCTTCCTCCCTCAGAAAGCCTATCTCCAAATGTCATCATATGCAATGAGGAAAGAACAATCTTTTAACAAACAGTATTGAGACAATTGCTTTATCACATGAAAAAGAATGAAGTCAGACCTCTATTTTGCACTGTATACAAAAATTAGCTCTAAATGAATCATTGATCTACATGTAAAAGCTAAAACACAAAATTCTTAAAGGAAGATATAGACTTAATATATATGATCTTGGATTAGAAAATGTTTTCCTGGACAGGATATGATACCAAAATCTAAATGACAAAAGGAGAAACAGATAAACTGGACTTCATCAAAATTTAAAACTTTTGTGCTTCAAAGAGTGCAATTAAATAAGTAATGGGAGAAGATATTTTTAAATTTTATATATGGTAAGGGTCATACATCTAGAATATAAAAAGAATACTTACAACTCAGGAATACAAAGACAAATTGCCCAGTTAAAAATTAGACAAAGGATTGAACAGACATCTCTCCAAAAATGATATACATATGCCTAATGACCACATTCAAAGATGTTCAATATCCTTCATTAGTCATTAGCAAAATACAAATCAAAACTACAATGAAATACAACTTCACACCTACTAGGGTGGCTATCACCAGACAGACAATAGCAAGTGTTGTCAAAGATATGGAGAAATTAGAAATCTAGACATTGTTGGCGGGAACAAAAAACGTGTAGTCATATTGGAAAACAGTCTGAAAATCTTTCAAAACTTTAAACTTGGAGTTACCATAAGATCCAGAAAGTCCATTAGGTATATGCCAGAGAGAAATGGAAAACTTAAGAGAAATGAAAACTTAAGCCCACACAAAACTTGTGCATCAATGTTCATATACTTATTCTTCATAACCTCCTTCCAAAATAGAAATAGAAACACACCAAATGTCAATCTTGTGATGAATGAGATAAACAAAATGTCTATTTCCATACAATGGAATGATATCACAATTCAAAAGGAATGAAGCAGTGGTGCTTGTTACAATATGAATAAATTTTACAAAGTGAAAAAATATCATGTTCAGTGAAAGAAGCCAGATATAAAAGGCAATATATAGGATTCCATACATACAAAATATACACAATAGGCAAATCCACAATAACAGGAAGTAGATTATGTTGACCAGGAGCTGAGATAATAGGGAATGAATGGCGAGTGGTAATGAATGCAGAGATACTCTGTGGTGTAAGTAAAATGTTCTGCAGTGAGATAGAGGCAATGGTTATACATTCTTGCAAATATTCTAAAAACTATCGGTGAATATTTAAAAGGGTGAATTGTATTTTATGGGAATTACATCTCAAAGCTGTAAATTTTTTAAAAATCTATTCACTAATCTAGGTGTCTGACCTCTGAATTGTTACAAGTTTGTTACACAATTGTTACACAACCCTACTCAATGGGTGACTGTCAGTAGTAAAATTTATTTAAAGATAAAGTAAAATAGGGTTTCTCCTCTGACTAACTTGATATTCAGCAAAGGCTGTGTCAGACTTCCTCAGAGGCATCTCTTGGGGAGAACAGAGATTCTGCTTTCCCACAGATTAAAGAAATTAAAAAGCCCTATATATTGTTAAATGACTTTGAAGTTGATCACAGTGTCCATGTGTCAGGACAATTGTGTGCATCCCTACACGTTGTGCCCCAGTCACACAGATTATGCTGTACATGTTGCCCTCCAGGAACCAAGCACATTTCAGTAAGAATGCCATCACTGCTCCTCATCAGAAAGCATTTTAATTATAGCTGAAAATGTGAGCTCTGCTTCATAGAAATCTCTGGTCACTGTTTTCAGAGACATGCTGTATTTAGAATATTTCTCCTCCATCCAGAGATGGCAGTTCAGAAACATTTACAATAGATTGAATAGTCAGCTATATGTCAAGGTCACTAGAATGAACCTTGAAACCTAAGGTCCTACATAGCTTTCAGGGAGTGCCCATGTTCCAGAGTTTTCCATGTACAGTTTTACTAAGGAAGCCTCTTATTTTTATTTTTTTTATTTTTTATTTTAAACCAAGAGCATGTATTGGTACATTCTACATACATTGGTCACATTCATTACATTTATTCTGTACCTATACATGGTTCATCTTGGTTCTCCCCCTCTCCCCCGCCCCTCCCCTCTCCTCCCTCCCTTTTTATATCAGGTTCATTCATCATTTTCCATATTTTCCCTTTCCCCTCTCTTTCCCCTGTTGCCTTTCTGCTTTTCCCCTTCTTTCTTTCTAGCACTCCTCTCCTCTGCACACCATCCTCCTTTTATATAATATCTTATTTTTAGACCAGAAGTAAGCTTGGAAAAAGTAGACCATATTTTGCTTATTGTTTAAAAAAAAAGGGACAAAAATAAGATGACCTATTATACATCCTACATTTGTTTCTTTTGTGATTCTTTTTACTAAGCACCCAATATGATTCCATTCACCATGGGCTGCATTTAAGATGCTTCCCTTATTTTGATACTCAAAACATTGAAGTGATCTTTGGAAGAAAGATAGCTCAACTTATATTCTTGTCATTAGTGAATATTTATGAATATCTGATAGCTCTTAACCTGTCAGATAAGGCTTCTTCAAATCTAAATAATGCTTTATTTTACATAGTTTCCTACAGCAGCACTACATTTCTGGGGCTGCTTCACTAGGAAGACTGTCAACAATCAGCATTTCACTGGCATTAACATGTAATAAAAGACAATGAAGCATGACTCAATTAAATCACTAAAGGACTGTCTTCAGATAATATAAACCCAGTAGTTTTCAAAGCCTTATGTGGGGATTCTGCTGCATGACTAACATTAAGGTCAGTGCTTTGAAAACATATGCCTAAGCACCTAACACAGCTACACATAAGATGATTTAGAAGAAAAAGCAAAACTATTTCAATTTATCTTCTTCCTATACTGTGTCCAGATATTTTTACAACTTACAGTATGCAATATCAATTAGGTACTAGTACTACAATGATGAAGAGAGAATTTTCACATTGTGATGTCAATGGAAAAGTAATTCCCATACAAGATACAGTTTGGGAGACTTTCAGAGTTAGATCTGTTTAGGAAACAAACTAAAAAAAGATTATACAAGGAGTGGTCCAGAAAAAAGTACATTAAACTCTCACAGGATGAACTCACAGAATGTCTGATATGTGTGTATGCCAATCAGCCTATTCCATGGCCAGAAAAAGAGTCTTAGAATAAAACTGCCACAGTTCAAGAGAAAAAAAGTGGAATTCGACCAATAGGTTAATTTACATATTTATGTCTCACTTAACCAGGAAGATTAGATGTGTTCCTTACACAACCAGAGGCTTATCTTTTTCTTTTTGTTTTGGCTGTACTTGAAATATTTAACACTCAAGGTTTAGATCTTCAGTATTTTAGGTTTGATGATATAAACACAGTTCAGTTAAAATTGCTCTCATTTCTTTTACTAAACCAAAGTAAAAGTGAAATGGATTCAAATATTATACAATAAAAATTGAGATTTCATTGTTGAGAAAAATTATTAAAATTCTTTCACTTCAGTTGTAACAAAATACTTGAGTACCAGGGATATGTCAAACTCATGGTCAAATAATAAAGGAAAATGTTCTGGCACACTTAAGACTTTTAAATTCCAAATCATTATTTTAAGCTATGATTAGCACAGATTCTTTCAAAATTGAATTCTTTCATAAGAAAGCTATAAAAATACACCAACAAAAATTGAATCAAACAAAAACATTCATTTAAAGTATAATTTTAAGATACACCGAATACACTGGAAACATTATACCTTTTTAAAACTGTAGAAATTACAATGCATATTGAAATAATAGGTCAATTGAAGAATAATTAAAAATAATGGCAATAAGTGTGACTAAATCTGGCTCAGTATGGACAGTCACTCTTATATTGAATATAAAATTGAAATTTAAAAACAAATTTGGAAATTCAAATTATGAAAACAACTGATCAGGATAATTTTTAAGTAGGAGCAATTTTACTATTTGTTCATATTTTAAGATTAGTATATTAATTTTTTAAACACTAAAAGTTTCCTATGGCTGCTGTAATGAATTACCACAAACTTGTGGCTCAACGACACAAATCTATTCTCTGACAGTTCTGGAACCTCTGAGAAAAGGATCCATTTCCTGTCTCTTTCAGCTTCTCACTGCTGTCTGGATTCCTTGGGCCTGGCTCCCTTCTCCATCTTCAAAGCACAGCCCTTCAGTCTCTGCATCCATCATCACATCTTCTCCCCTCTCTGAAATCAAATCAATCCCTGTCTTCCTCTCTCAAAAAGGTAACTTTTTATTGCATTTCAGGCCCACCCAGGCAGTCCAGGATAATCCCCCATCTTTTTGCCATGTAAGGTAATATATACGGGTTCCACAGACTAGAATACAGTTCTTTTGGGGCCAGTATACAGTCTACCACACTGGTCCTGAAAAATGTACTTTTAAAAATTTTCCCGCTGGGGATTTAGCTCAGTGGTCAGAGTGCTTTCCACACAAGCACAAGGCCCCAGGTTTGATCCTCAGCACCAAAAACAAAACAAAACAAAACAAAAATTCCCTGGAAGTTCTACAATAAATCTTATCTGGATTAGCTATTGTATTAGATGATTCTAGAGTCAATGGTTTGTAAGAGAGCAGATTTAATACTGGACATTTACACATTACAACATTCACACATACAAGGCAAATGTAGGTAGAGTACAGAATGTCTGTCTATTCACTGGAGACCCAGAAACTCCAATCAAGGGCTGGGAGCCCACAGCACTGTCCCATGTAAGTCTATGCCTGCCCTAAAAGACTGAAGAAATCTATACTGGAGCCAGGGTACGACACTCATAGCAGATATGAAGACCAGAGCTCCCCTAAAGCAAACAGCAGCCATTCCCTGACAATGAGAGCAAGGCCCCCAGCTCCTTCGGAGAGAACAGCCTAGTTCCCTTCAGGGAAACCAGTCACAACAGAGCTTCTCCTGGGAGACAGCCGGCTGCTATCTTCTGCTCCCATTCTCCTTTGTGTTTTGTCGACAACAATCCTTGGGGGGATCCTCTAAGCCTAGAACCATAGCAACTCAGTTCAGCTGGGCATTCCTGCTCAAATTGATCATATCAGTCTACCACAGCTATACATAGATATCTCATTACTTTCCATTTTAATGGAATTAATAGCTTGGTATGTTTGGCTAGCATTCAGTAGCTTTCAAAAGGTCTGTTTCTGACAGTATCTATGTGGTCTCTCAGACCAAACTAGAGGCACTGGGTAACAGAGTGAGCATGTTGATTCCTTTCAAAGACAGGTATAAACATCACTATTCTTTAAGATAATAGTTACATACACACTATTAACATATACATATTTTATTGTTTCTAATCCATGGATAAGAAATCTGGATTTCAAACCAAAACTTCTCAAAAGTATTACTAACTAGTCAGGAAAATTTTTTTCTTTTAGTTCTTCTCTTCTTTAGAAAAATCTTTCATTATTTCTGGAAGGCAGGCCTGACAAAGTAATGTGGGCTTTGGAGTTACAGTTCAAGGCTTATATGCGATCTTAGGTGATAAAATGCTTAATATTTTAGTTTCTCGGTTATTCATCTATAAAATAGTGATACAAATTCCTTTTCCAGATATTTGTTGTGAGAACATTAGAGTTTTGCTATAATGGCTGGAATATAATAGTTGCTGAATAAATATTACTTATCTTCCAACTTCTACCTTAGAAAACATGTCTATAAAATATGCAGAGTAGAAGAGAATCAATTTACCATTGTTCAGCATGATTTATATAATGAATTTAGATGTAACCAGTAAAGTAACATGAAAACAGTAATGATCTCATTAAACATTCAGTGGTAGCTTATATATATTATAAATGTGACACAAGAAAGAGTTCTTAAATTTAATAAGTCAGGCATTTGGTAAGAATGGTAAAGTGATCATTCAATTATTTAAAAGGTTATTTACCTGTGTCATTAAATTATCACAGAATTGGCAATTCCTGCAATTTTCTAAATCTTTGTGCATTTGTGTTACATCATTCTAAAACATTTACATTAAAAATACTGGCAAAAATGTGACAAGTATCTGAACAATAACTTTTAAGAATCCCTTTGATAGTGATGGGCAATATAGGTATTTTTCTAGATCACAGATGGTTAGTAAGAAAATCCACATACTGAGGCATAAAGTAAAACTTCCTTTCCCCTATAAAAATATTTGAAGTAATTCTCTTGAGAAATGTGTAGTCTATACATCATTCTTAAGGAGGTAAAGAAGCTGATAGAGTAACTGTCCTTGCCAATGCAACACAGATCTCCAATATTCAGCAATCGGTCACTAAGGTGCTCAGACGCAGTCTAGAGTTTCTCAGATCTCCATAGGATATGTCATTAAATCTTCTCCTCCTGCTGGGTCTGACTTCTGGGGGGAAAGCATATGGTATAAATATTACTATATTTGGTAGTGAATACTAATGATTGCTCAGGAGGCTCATCCTTCGATTTCTATGGCCTTTAGCATCTAGCTGCTTAAAAATGTGACATGCTTCAATTTGACTTAATAATCATCTTGAATTTATAGTTCAGAATTTTCTGTGTAAAATCTATCAGTAAGATCAGATACCCACATATACGGAGAGACACAGATATTTATTTTTGTAGTTATCCCATTAACAGACTGTAAAATTAAGGCAAACAGACCAAAGCCTGCCCAAGGCACATTTTACAAAGGTGCTTATTCCTCTTAAATTAGTAGAATCTGGAAATAGATTCAACACAAATGTACATACACAGATATGTAAGTTACATAGAGTAATGCTTCTTCTATACTGTAAGGCCAGAATTGGAAGCTCAATAATAGCACATGAACTAAAAAACTACATATTAATTTCCATATGGAGAATATTTTAATCACTGTACAAAAGGGCAGAAGAATGTGTAGATATTATTCTATGATCTATATAAAAACAATAGCATACTCTGTATTATAATTTGTAAGTTGACTTTCATACTGATTACATTATACAAGGCATATTGGAAAGAATTAAGAGAGTTTTGCTAAAAATACAATTTTACTCCACATAAAAAGCTTTCTAAAGTTTCACACAAAGCTAATTATATTGGCTCAGCAGCATAAGAAATATTATTGTTCTACACAGTATGAAAGTAATATGCTAACTCAGCATAAATCATCTGAGTAATTTGACTAACAACATAAATAGTATACATATTTTCTCAATGCCAAAAAAAACTCTCAGAAGTTAGGTATATCTGAGTCAAATGTTACCATAAACAATATGGATTCTATAACACATACTGTTATTTTCTAATGTACCCATAATGGAAAAACTCCATAGTGAAAAACAATATAAAATACAGATTTTGCATCAAAATGCTTTGTCAAAAACTACAGTTCACACCAGAAGTTAATATCACCAGGAAGCTAAATGATTAAAACTAAAACAAATACATATTACAAATATTCTTTTGTTCTTCACTTACCATGATGCGAACTGCAAGGATTTAACCTTTAAGGGTTAAAGAGTTTAATCAATGTCAATGTCTGATCTTCTGAAGGCGATAAAGAACAGTCTGTCTAGCGATACCCAATAGAACATCACTTTGTCAAGCCACAAAGCGCCCAAAAGCTTGTCAAGTAAGTTACCAGAAACCTCTTTGTGGTTAGAACTCAGCTCCTTCCTGCTTGACCTATTATTTGATATTTGACCACTTGGTTGCAAGACACTTGCTCTTTCTAGCTGAAATGTCACTGGGGCATCTTGTCAGCTCCCCGACATCTCGGCCTGACATACAATTTTACTTTTGTGTGCTACAAGGCAGAAAATGCAGGGCAATGGCCTTGTTTTAAATTCTGTCAGCATCAAAGATGGGCGTCACTCTGGGGTCCTACCAACAACAAAAACAAAAAAAGGAGTCTATTTTGAAGGTCAAAACAGCCATTACCTTGAAGTTTTTTAGCTTATACTAAATATATTACCTCCTATACTAGTGTGGGAACTGTCCTTATAAAGTGCCTAAACATACCACAGAAATCCTCCCAGTACAATTGCTCTACTTTCTTATCAAATGCAGACTTGATAAAAGGAGTTTTCAATGCCTGTAGGGACTAGATTCAGCAGATAACTTGTTCAAATGGGCAAGTGGTATCATGTAGCTTTACCAGGAGCAACCTGACCTTCTCACACTGACCAGGAGTGACATTATTGTGCAGGAAAAGAAGCAGTCACCTCATTTCTGTTTTGCACAACCTGCTTAAAGTTTGCAACTAAATGCTTGTCTTCAGTTGAGCTGACAAGAGAGAAGAGGGGCTCAGTGAACCATGGCAGGGCTGCCACGAAATGACAGGAATCATTGGCATACATTTCAAATAGCTCTCTCAATCCTATTAAAGTATTGCAGTCCTGCTTTAAAATAGACAAGTATGAAACAACTTTGATAGATAGAGACTAAAATGGCTTATTGATTTTTTAAGTCCGAGGGAAATTACCCAAAATGTGTCATTCTTTAACATTTAAAAATATGTTACATAAAAATGAGGAACTGTGATAATAAATAAAATTTAGAAAAAAGTGGGTTATTTTGTTATTCGAGACAGATACCTGTACACATCAAGATACTGTACAATTTTTTTAAAAACCTACCCCCACTTGTGCTGAAACAAAATTCAACTGATAAGAAAATCCCCCTTCAAAACAATTTTAATTGTATTGTTAACTCTTCCTCCACTTTTGTTTCATAAAGTCATAATCCAATCTGAGTTGATCCTTTGGCATTAGCAGATATAGTTACTGGAGAGGAGTGAGATGATGTTAGAGCATGGGGTGCAGTATTTATAAATGTCTCCTTTAAGAAAGCATAAGTTGTATCAAGTTCAGCTTGCAGTGGCAAAAAATTCCCTGCACCGATCGTATCAGCAGGAAGAGTAGCTCTTGAAGGAATGGAGAAGTTTGAATGGTCTCGCGATCCTGTCTGCAACACACAAAAGAAAAAAAATATTGAGTTGAAAACTCTCAAACAGAACTAAAAAGAGGGAAGTAGACTAGTAATCATTATAACATTAAATGGGATAGAAATTGACATCTAAATAATCTGATAATATATAAATATTATTTTCCAAGTATGACTGAATCTGGTTGTCCTATGTCATGAATTTTTCAGACAAACAGGGGACACACTAAAACTTCATATAAAATTATTGTATCAAAGAGTCAATATAATCTGGTATTTCTGCCTTGGCTTTAACTTACTGCAATTTACAGAAATCAATGCTAATAGTATTTATTTCATGACGCTTATAATATGTGCTATGTAATATGGAAGATTAGACTAATTAGAAAACAAACTATAGGTAGTTATGTTTTTTAAACCTATCAGCCAGACTTAATTGACAAACACAGCACAAAGAAATGTAAGCCAATCCCAGTGACTTCTAGAAATAACACCCTGAGACTGTTTTGATAAGGACCATCCTAAGTATGTTATTTGGAAATCCTGTATCAAAATAAAGGAGCACAACATGAAAACAATGATATATTTTAAAGGATTGCTGGTATCTGGATGAAACTTATGAACTATCACACACACATGAAGTACTTGAAAATAAAACTGACATTTTGATAAAGCTATGTATTTAAGCCTTAAGTAACATTGGTAATTAGTAGTTAATATTTAATGTGAATGAAGTCTTAGCAGTAAAGCAGATAAATATTATTTTATAACATTTAAAGATAACCGAAAAACAGTGATCAATTTTATGTCAGAATTTTCCAGATTTCCAGGAAATAAATGTTGCTGAAATAACAAATTTGGTCACAAGTATCGCCACTAAAAATCACATTCTGCATAATAAAGTTTAAAAAACATCTTTTTGAGTAGATTGTCTTATAGCTTTGATAAGAAAATAATGTATAGTATAAGGGTCTGCTTTATTATGTCATATAAAACTACTTCTACATGTAGAAACAAGAAAGAAGCTATTGCTGGCTTGAGGGAAGTATTAGAAATTCAACTGTTGTATATGTTACCATTTTTGTAGATTTTTTTTTTAAACTACAACTGGAGGAAAATCAATGTCTACATCTAACACCTAGTTCAGCAATTTTCTTTGATCTCTGTTCTTTTGATTTCTTGATATTCCACTGCAAGCCTATATAGCTTACGGAAATTGTCTCTTTTTATGCTGGAAGTTAAAAAACACCTAAAATGGCCACTTGGATAGCTCTACAAAAGACAGGGTGTATCTGATCTCCATAGAAGGAAAAGAACTTCCTGAAATCATGTACTGACCCTGTTTTGCAGCACTGATGAGGTTTTACTTGCAGAACCTTAATAGTGGCCCCAAGTATGTCAGTGCAGAACCGGAAAAAAGTGTTCCACTACACCAGGGGCTGGACGTATAGACGCCTGTACTTGTATTGCTATTAGAACAGCTTTTCTGGTGTTTCTTCCAGCTGTGGATCCTAACTGGCAGCATTATAACCTGATTGGCTTTGCTGCTATAAACACTAGAGTGCTATATTCTAACTTCTCGTTCTGCCAGACCTGGGGATAAAGGGAAAAGCTGGGAGAGCAGGAGATGGTACAGCTTGACTTTCTTCTTAATGAAACTTAGTTATAACAATAGTATTTTTATTGTGATAGAATAATACCATCAGGCAAGCCTTTAAAAGTTTGTTGTGTATCTTTTTTTAAAATACTGCCAAGTTAGATTCGTATGTATCTGTGGAGCCTACAAAGTGTATTGTAATTTCTATATATAATATGAAATGATTAAACCAAGGTAAGTAACATATTCATCACCTCAAGTACTTGATACTTTTGTGATTAGAACATTTGAGATTTAATCTATTAGTGATATCAAAATGTACAAGACTATTATTAGCTATATTCACCACACTGTGCAGTAGATGTTTTTTAAAAAAAACCAAACATAATTACTCTTCCTGTATGGCTGAATCTTTGTATCCTTTTGATTATCCTCTCTCCAGTCCCCTCACTCCTAAGCCTCTAGCAAACACGTTTGTTCACTCTGCTTCTAAGAGTTCATTTTAGATTCCATTTTGAGAACACACAATGTTTGGCAAAATGTTCTCCAATTCTAACAGTGTTTTTAACAAATGACAGAATTTCATTTTTAGGCCTGAGGAGTATGCCATTGTGTATATATTCCACATTTCTTTGTCTACTTATCCAGTGATGGACACATAGTTTGATACCATAAATTGGATATTTTGTATAGTGCCACAACAAAGATATCTTCAACTTACTGATTTCAGATCTTTTGGATACATACCAAGAAGTGGGATTGCTAGATCATAAGGTAATTCTATTTTCAGTTTTTTTGGGGGAAAAAAAAAACTGGTTCTTTATACTTTAAATTCTGGTCTAAGAAAGCTGTATGTGAAAAGAGAGGGTTGTGCAGAATCAGACCGAGGAAAGTCAGACATCCTCCAATGGTATTTCCTTCCTGATGTTCTAGATTAGAGAAAATTAACTTTGCCAAACTGACTCTCACTCCTGTTTTTCCAGTGTTTGAGATATGCATAATTTCCTCAAACCTACATGCTGTACTTGAAGTTTCTTTTTTGTTTTTGTGACTGCATCAACAAACACATTACAAATGAGGAAGGCATCTTTCAGGAAAGATCAAGGATCCCTTGTCTTTTCTCATCCTACTTTTTAAATATGCCTATTTTCCAGTATATATGTGAAAGTATCCTTTCCTCTAAGTTTTTTTTTTTTACTAAATGGGTGCGTATTTCCCTAATATTTCAAATTAGTCTCAGTTTTTGCACATTATCTTCTGATCTTATGTTCTAAATATGGAAAATAACCTAAAACCCATACGTGGGAAAGGAAAAGAGGAAGAGGGAGAAATTTCCTTAAAGACTTTTATCACCTAAAGGCATATCCTCCAGCAAGTAAACAGGCTCATTTTTGTATAAATGAAAACAAATTATTGTTTTTGCTACTAGGATCATCTGCTCTACTGCTAGAAAATAAGTTTTTTCATGAAATGGGATAAAATCTTATTTTAACTTACTTAGCATAAAAAGAAGCCAGTAAAAATTCTGTGAAATTTTGATTTGAAAATATGATGTTAAAATAACAAGTAAATATTAATTATTTTCCTTGTTACAAATAACATTCAGAAATATTTCATAACACTTTTTAATGTAACATAGAGAGTAAAAGACAGTTAAATAACTTTTTGTCAGAGACCATTAAAAGTTAATATTCATCACCTGATCATACATTTTAAATCTGTAAAGTCCATGGTCATTTAAACTACTTTTTAAACTGCTAAGTTATTCTGGTAGTCTCTAAGGTAAATCTAAATTTAGGCAATTTTTCAAAAAGAAATTAGTTACCTGGAATAAAAGCTCGGTGTCATGTGAATCTTTATGGAAGCACTTTTATTTACTCAATAAGCTGTAAATGATTCTATTTGAACTGTTATAGTCCATCAGCTAAATACATATTCACAATACCAAATGTGTCTACTAAATTTCTCCATTTTAGAAATCTTTTGAAATATAGTAATTGGACACGTCCAACAGCCATTTTTCAGGGCTTTAAAATCTTAATTTTTAAGAATGTTTTCTAAACAACAAAAAATAAAGCATTAGCCTAATAATAAAATAATCACTCAATAAATTATCTGTGAATCAAAGCTAGTTTGCTAACCAAGGTTTTTGAAACAATGACACAAAACCATTTATCTCCTGTGTAACATTTATGATCAAGTTAAATCTTCTAGAATTTGGTATTATGAGAAGTGAGGGAAAATGTGATTTATTAAGCCTGAGAAATATTGCATGGAGATTATACTAAGCACAGAGAGTGTGGTGTAAGGAACTTTAGACTGTAGGCTGGCAGACGACAGCTTCTCCTCCCTGTTCTAGTACAATCTAACTGGATCTTTATAGTCCACTGAAGCCTCACTTTCCTTGTATATATCCTATAAAACGAGGGCCTGAACACTTTCCAGCTCTAAAATTCTACAGGTCTATTATAATTCCAGGTGTGCTCACATATGAGATAATAATAGCACCTAATTCATAAGGGTAACATTAACCTAGAAATCAGAATTTCCCAAATATACTAAAGATTTTGAGAAGATATAGATAGGAATACATACTGCATATGGTTCTAAAAAACAAAGACAAATAACAAGATTAGCCACATTTAGATAATGTGGCTTCATTCAATTAAATTCACTAGTACACATTTATCCCCCTCCCCATGTTGATGGTTTAAACTGTGTACATTATTAACTGGTTTTGAGTAAAAATGTTCTACATGAACTAATGAAGAAATCCAAGCATTCAGAAGAGGGCATTACGATGAGGCCCTCTTGCCATTTCTACTTTTGTTCCTAATGTCACCTTACCACTAGCGTCTCAGTATTCAAATACTGCACTTCCAAATACTGCACTTCAAGTTAGTTAACCAAATTTAAGTTAGTTTTCCAATTCTGCTATTCTAGTATCAAAGGACACTGCAATTTACATGGACAATCAGAGTTGGCAATAATCTTGTATATAATCCTGAATACTTCTCTTTTGAAATACTGAATGACATACCTGAGATACAGATACACACATACACACGCTTATCTATTCACTGATAAATACACATACATACTTGATATATGTATTCATATATGTGTACTCACATACCTGCTCTCACACCAGTAAATACCAATTTCTTATACTGTAGTTACCAATTCTAATTTTTCGTTACCAATACCAAACCTGTAGAAATAGTTTATGCATTCTTCTTCCTATAAGCTACTAAACCTCAGTACAGCTCAGTTTGGCTCCTTATCTCACCGACATCAAAGCAGGGAGGGAAATGTGAGTCAGTGGAGGACTGTAAAGGAGTCTCTCTAGACAGAAAATGCTAAGAGCCTGTGTGCCTACAGATGTAAAAAGGGCAATTACAGAGGTAGAAATAAATCGGAAAACACAGGTAGAATATAATAACCACAAATTTGATTCACAATACAATTTTGTACCTAGGCAGACTCCAGGTCTTGAGCCTATATATCCAGTCCAAATTCAGCCTCTACTATTTGGCTGATACAGAACATTGAGTGAACTAGTGGTTTTGACTCTTCACACTTCCCCATAGCCTGGCCCTCTGCCATGTGACTCTGCAGCTTTTTGTAGCTCTGCTTCCTTGTCCAGCTTCATCTACCATTTCCTCATTGATACTGTACAATCTAGCAAGTCCTTAAATATGGCACTCCATAGTTCATACCAGCCTGTCCATCCACGTCTCCTTTCAGTTGGATGAATTCTGCACCTTTTAACCTCTAGTCAAGATTTACCTCTTTGGTATGACATTTCCATAACTTCTTCCCACCCTGCCCCAACTATATAGTTAACTGCAACATCCAATCAGACTTTTATATTCTAATACGATTTATTTTACTGTTTTTGTTTATTTGTATACCTTATGTTTTTTCTACAAAACTATGAATACCTAGTGATAAACTCATGACTTTGTATTCCTAGCACTTTACAGAATATTGAGGACTAAAGAAAATTCCAAACTTATGAATGAATGAATGAATGAATGAACGAACGAACTACTCATATTACATCATGGTTTTGCTCCTACATTGCTCTTTGGTTATTTTATGCATAAACAGATTATGTCTCATAAAGAGGTAGCAGAGTATAATGGAAAGGATATGGGCTTTGAAGCTGGAGAGACCTCAGATTCCAAATCTTATTCTGCCATGCATTAACCATGTGCTCCTTGACCAATTAACCTTTGTGAGCCTGTATTCTTGTCTGTGAAGCAGGAAGAATAACCTTTCATAGGATAAATAATATATACAAAAATGCATAGTCTAAAAAAATGCATAGTCTATAAGAATTCTTCACTTCTCTTTATACTCATCTCAAGTTACAATAAAATCCAAATTTATAATTATTATCTAACATGTATTAAGCATATATGTCAAGCACCATGCTAAGCTGAGCTTTATAGATATTACATGAATTCTCACAACTTAAGGAAAAAAATACTGCTATTACCCTCATTTTACTACTGAAGAAATGAGAGCTCAGAGGAGTAGAACAGATTGCCCCAGGCTGCACAGCTTGGTAGTGGTAGAAAGGGATGTAAATCTCGGTCTGGTTCTCCTACTGATGCATTCAATCACTATCTTCTCATGCTGCCGAAGAAGACTCAGCCTCAGGTTTATTTTATATCTACAGCCATTTCATAAACATAGTAATGGTTCAAGAAATCTCTGTGACTGGAAAATAAATGTACAGAGATTGTACTACAGGCTAAAAATAAATGTTTATATTTTTGATACATACTTTATTATATTCTAACATTTGAATATGCATGGTAGTAAATAAATTTTATGAAATTTGCATAAAATGAAAGTTCCAGCCCTTTCACCAAAGGAGCTTCTCTGTTGTTGTATTCAGAGGTAAAATTGAGCACTGAAGTTTTAAATTACACTAGGACATTTAAACCTTAATTTTAAATTACTCTGAAGGTATCTTGTGCTTGACAAGATAACAATTCCCATTTTCTTCTCTTGGATGTTTAAATTTCCTGACATGATTGAGGGTGGAAAAAGAGCTGAAGAATTTTCCCCAATTGCATTTGTTCTTAGTTCTCTTCACACCCCTGTGCTCCCAGTCTGCTCCTGTCCTGACAATCCCAACACACCTGATGGCAGATGAACAGAAAATGCAAAAAAGGCATTCTTTCCCTGGGTCTTAGAAACATACACTCCTAAGCAGCTTATTCTTCCAACAAGAAATAATCTGAAATTTATGGATCCCCATAATTCAAATGTACAAAAAATATAAAAATTGAATAAATACTTGAGCATACAGTATAAAGAAATGCTACTGAAAATGGAAATAAACTGGTTTCAAAAAGCACTTTCTTAATTTACAAATAGGCTTATGTAAATTAATTAAAGAAGAACCTAATTAGAAAGGAGACTAAAGGTATTATATTTATTATGATTGAATTCAGTTGTAATAGAAAACCCAAAATGTTAAGGGCTTAAGTAAAATAGAAGTGCATTTCTTTCTGATAGGGCTCTATGAAGTTAACAGGAATGCAAGCCAAACTTCTATCTTGCACACTATAGCTCTGAATGTGGTTTCCGCTTATAAACACTTTCTAAAAACAAACACATTTGCTTATATCCCATTGGCAAGAACTTAGATCATATGGCTAACTTAATCTTAGGGGAATCTGGCAAATGTAGCTTCTTTTTATTCTCTGTGAGGATCCCAGGTAATATTCAGAGTCTGTGTGTGTGTGTGTGTGTGAGAGAGAGAGAGAGAGAGAGAGAGAGAGAGAGAGAGGGAGGGGGACCGGGGGGGGGAACAACAGGTACAAGGAAACTGGCAGCCTCTGGGTCAAGTACAAATTGCTTGCTCAGTTGGGGTGGGAGGTATACAATAACCAGTAAACATGAAAACATGCTAAACTTCTTAGTAATTGGAAGTTTGTGTTGATAAAATGTGCCAATGAAATATTGTGCCAAAGAAATATTACTTTTCAAGTATCATATGGGAAATGTAGATCATGTAGTTAGGGAGGAAAGCTGGTGTCAACTTTCTGAAAGACAACATTTTAAATGTATTAACCCTTTGTATTTACCAATTATACCACTAGGCATTTCTTCTATGGCTACATTCACAAAAATTTATCAAGGTGAACACAGAAATGTGTACACTGAAGCATTTTTAAATAGAAAAACATTTTAAAAATAAAATTGAAGTCTCCATCAACAGAGGGGCATTTAAGTGATATATGGCAATATATAATGCAACCATTTAAAAACTGAGGTAAATATGCAAATGCTGACAAAGAAAGATATCCAAGTGAAAAAAGTTCAAAACAGCATGTGTATAGATAGGTATACATTCATGCACAGATGCTCCTTGACTGACAATGGGAGTATGTCCCAACACGCCCATCATAAATTGAAAATACTGTAAACTGAAAATGCATTGAATACACCTACCAAGCACCACAGCTCAGCAACACAGCACACTACACGGTGCTGGTTGTTCACCCTTGTGACTGCAAGGCAGCCTGGGAGGTGCAGCTCCCCGAGGCTGCTCAGCACCAGAAGCCAGTGTCACAGGGCTTGTGTCTAGACCTGGAAAAGATCAAAATTCAAAATTGTTCGATCCCCGGCACCACAAAAAAAAAAAAAATTGTAAGTATTTCTACTGAATGCATATCATTTTTGCATCATTATAAAAGAGAGAAATCGTAAGTTTTGTACAAACATGGAAACTCAGGAACCACCTGTACATATTACCTATATATTACATATATAAATACGTATTCACATTTTAAAAATAAATATAAGTGGCACATGTCTGTAATGCTAGCACTTGGGAGGCTGAGGCAGGAAGATTGCTAAGAGTTCAAGACCATCCTGGGCTACATAGTGACTTAAAGACCAGCCTGAACTACATAATGAGACCCTGTCTCAAAAATAAATAAATACATAAACAAGCATATACACATGTATATATATAGCCCTATTTTTTTCTGAAAAAATGACTCACAAGAAAATTATCTTTGGCTGGGGATTTAGCTCAGTGATTAGAGTGCTTGCCTTGTAAGCACAAGGGCCTGAGTTTGATCCCCCGCACCACCAAAAAAAAAAAAAAAATTATCTTTGGGAAAAAAGGACTCAACTGTAGTGTTGGTAATGGAAAAACTGAAATTTTAAACTTTCCTTCCCCCCACTCCCCCTTTATTTTTGGTGCTGGGGATCGAACCCAGGGCCTGCGCTTGCTAGGCAAACACTCTAACCACTATGCTAAATCCCCAACTCCTCCCAATGATTTTTTATCTTTAAAATTATTTGAATCTTGAGTAAAGGTTATGAACTAGTAGTTTACAAAAGTGGAAATACAGCTGATTTATAAATAAATGAGGAAAACCAGTAACCCCCTCTAGCAGTCAAAGCTGCAAAGTAAATGAAATATTTGCCAATGAAAATTAAACTTTAAAAATTATAGTGAGGCCCTCCCGGGAAAGACAGCTCTGGACTCCATCTTTGGAGTGAGGCTTGAGCTTGCAGGTCAGGCGCTCCCGGCGTGGATCTGCGTTGGCTCC
>PVJO010012110.1:0-56933 GCA_004026905.1 Hystrix cristata | reverse complement strand
TTTTTTTATCTGCTGGAGATAAGTTTATTTTACTTAAAGTAGCCATACCATTCACTAATTTTGCACTTGAACTATTTTTTAATTTTCTAAAAAGTATATTTAACATTTTCTATATTAGGCAAAATTGCCACTTCTCTGTGATGTAAATGCAAATATTTTTCCAGATCATCATTTATACTTTCTAATAGTTTTGGCAATTTTTGTATGAAAAATATGTATTTTTATTTATACAAAATTATCTATATACTATTTCTGAGTTTTTCTAGTTTTCAAAATTTTGCTTCAATATTATTTGAAATCCTCCCCACCAATGATTCTATCCTTAGTATATTTTTCATTTGAATGTCAGACACGGTAGAGATTCAGAAAAAGTATTCAACTGAATGTCTTTTGTGTGTGTGTGTGTGTGCTGGGGATCGAACTCGGGGGCCTTGTGTTTGCTAGGCAAGTGCTCTACCACTGAGCTGAATCCCCAGCCCATCAGCTCAATGTCTTTAATTTGACTATAACTAGAGAGATAAAAAGAAAAAAAAAACAAAATAAACAAGTGTAAAATATCAGAAACAATAAATGTAACATTGAAGGCTGATTCATGTGTCACTATTGACACAGTGGACAAAGAGCACTAAGATATCAGGTACAGGATCTCAGAGTAATATGCAAAAGATGCTCTGAAGCTTCCATGCTTGAGCCTTTGCTGTGCCTAAAAGGCAAACTCTCTGTAGGCTTGAGCTTGCTCACTGAAAGAAAGCATGTCCAGAGAGTGACATTTGCTTCATTATCTTCACACAATGCAGAATCCTGGGTGAAGACCCAAGATGCTGATGGGACACACGGAGCGCGAAGAAGCATGGCAGTCATCGCAGTCATCTTCCTTGCCCCTACTCTTTGAGAGACCTGGGAGTCGATGGATGCACCCTTAGTTGAGGGAGGATAGGCGAGAGGGACACTGCATGCCTCTTCAGGAGGGCTGGGGAACTGCTTCCTAGCTGTTTCAGGTGGCCTCCTCGTGCTTAAATCTTCTATTCCTGCATTTAAATCTCCTCTGCTACTTCTTTTGGGGGGGTTGGGATTCCAGGACCTTTTACTGATCTGTGACATAGGAAGTAAAATGAAGATGAATACCAGAGTCCCGGTGAGGTTGGGCTGCACACACTGTTTAAATATGTGTAAGTATAAAGAGTAAAAGGAAAGATGGATAAATCAGACAACTTACATAATAAAACTGCCATGACTAAAGTAAATAGCACTTCTCTGAACAATTCCTTTTTAATCTTTTCTAAATTTGAAACATGATTTTGAGGCAGTATAGTCACACTCCTGGCAAAGGGATAATTTAGTTGACAAGAATTTAAACAGATATTGGTTTTCATACTTCTTTAATTTTTGTCAAGCACTTGACTATAGTTTATAATTTATAGGATTAAATTTTTTGAAATTTATGACAATCTGTAATACCTAAAGATACAAGGGAACTGAAAAAATTAAGATCACTTTTCATCTTGTAAAGCTATGGAGTTTTAGTCATTTTTATTTTTAATGGAATATGTGGAAAGTTCAGGACAGCAGTAGTTAAAGGACAAGTATGTGATAGTATAAATGTAGAATTTTTAAGAATTTTATCAGTATTTGTCTGTTTTAATATAGATTAAATTTCATGTCATATTCGATTTAGTTCCTCAAACTTTCATGCAGAATATTATTAACAGAAACATGTTTATTGAAAATATTTTATTATGCATATAGTTCATCACTCAAACATAAATGTGGAATTACAACAGTAGAGTGAATTTATATATTGACTTTATATAAGCAAAATGAAGTGAGCATCAGTATTATCGTTTCTAGCACCTGATTTAACTTCCAGCAGATGGAAGGAAATGGAAATACACAAGGATGAAATTTTATTTTATTGCTTGGTACGGGTAAATTTTTATATCACTAGCACAGTCTTACTAATCTTATATGTAAACTAGTACATAACACATTTTCTTCAAAATATGCTTTTGCTTATCATCTCTCAAATCACTTATATTCTTTCCTGATTCATTCACACGATACAAACTTATCAGTGATTATAGACTGCTGAAGAGCCCGGTCCTGCCACTGCTGAAAATGTGGGAAACATGACACAGATCCACTTGCCCTTAGAGCTTGTATCGCTCAAGAACACAAAACCTGTACATTTCATTCCATTTTTCTCTCTGGTTATAAACTTTTATTTTCATTAGATTAATTCTAACAAACTAGATTAACCCTAGTTTGTGCTGTGTCCATCTTAGCCAGTCGCTATGTCCAGAATCCTAGGAAAGAGATCTTGGTCATGCCCCAGTCAAATCCCCCAGCCCTGCTGGCTAGGAATGAAGAACCTTGGTTAGTCCCAGACAGACCATGTGCTATGTTGATGGGACAATTTCTGTACTAGGAAACAATTTTTAGGATTAAGGAAAAAAAAGAGAGTCTACACACGAAATTATAGCCATTGTATACCAGTATTATAGTCCTATGGAAATTACAAAGGAATTTCATAATGCCCTTAATTCCTGACAAATATTGAGCTCTGGAATTCAAGAGGAACAATCAGAATTCCCCCAAATACCAGAGAATCACATAATCAAATTATTGTTTTATTTCTGCTATTCATTATACTCATTAATATGGCAAGTAAAATTTGAATAAGTAAATTATATTTTGTAGTAGTTGCAAAAATTGTAATCTATGGATAACACCCAAATACTGGTAGATCTGTAAGAAAGTATTGATTTTTGTAACATTTGTATCTCTTAACAGGGTTTGTGTCCTGCACATAGTCAAATACAGAATTGCCTAATTACAATTAAGGTCATAATTTGTATCCAAAATTTATTTCTTACAACTTCACTCACAAATTTGTATAAAGAATTTGACTACAAGTACAACTCATCAATATTTAATCTGTTCAGAGAATTACTATTATCAGCAAGCCACGCCTGGAACATAGTCTTTTAACAAGGTATGACCAAAACTGGCTGAACCACGACTGTTTCTCCTTAGTGATCACCTCTCTAGCTTCCCAGGAAAGTGTATCTTAACCTTCATCTCCATATATTAGACTTCCTGTTGCTGCTTTCTCCTTGAACCAATCATTTGTCTAGACTGATTGGTTAGCTTTAATTCCTGTAGGAGAATTATATTAATGTTTTCAATTTTGCAAATATCTGAACTAAGTATTCTGAAGATTAGAGATCTGGAAAAACACATTAATGTTTCCCAATATGCTAGGAAAGAAATCCCTCGTGAAAATGCTGCATGAAATTCTAAAGATTTCAAGCAGTTTATTTGTTATTTTTTGAAATCTCTTTTATTAGTCCATTTGCAGTACATAATGTTTACATTCCTTGTGTAGAGTAGGTATATGTACATAACATTTTAATTCTATTTTTCACACCCTTTCCCTCCTCTTCCTTCCATGCACTTAAATACTAACATAACTTTTAAGACATGATTTGGAGGTAGTGAAAAATTACACTTTGAAACACAAATAAAATTGTTCTGAAAGGAGACATATGATCATGTTGATTATTAGGGACTCTGACTTCTATCACAGCTTTCTCACAGTAAAGATGAACAACTAATAATTACTATTATTATTATTATTTCACAGTGCTGGAGATCGAAATCAGGGCCTTTGCTTGCTAGGCAAGCACTCTACCACTGAGCTAAATCCCCAACTCCATAATGAATGTATTTTAACTGAGATAAACATTGGACTTATCTTCTAACTTGCTAATATATTTATAGTTTATTAAGTATGTTTATATTTTAAAGAATTGCAAGAAATATCAACTTATGTATGTCAAATTAATTTTCATTGCTTAAAAACTACATAGAGAATAGTTAAATTGTTTATTAAAATTTTACATTGATCTATTTTAGTAAACATGAAGTTTTGTTAATATGTCCGTGTTGTAGCACGCATCAATATTTCATTTTTTATGGCTAAATAATTTCTCATGAATTTGCATATCATTTGTTCACTGATTCATTGCTGGTGGACATTTCAGCTCTATCATTGGCTGCTATGAAGGTGGTTGTATGAACATGCATTTGCCCAGTTTTCAATTATAGGAGTAGAATTGTGGGGTCAGGTAGTTACTACGATATTTAAAGTCTTAAGAAACTAGGCTGGTTTGCATAGTAACATAGGAGGGCTTCAGTGTCTACACAGCTATATCAATATTTATGTTTATTTTTAAAAACTTATACTCTTAGAACATGTGAAGTATATTTATCTTCTTTGTGGTTTTGATTTAAACATGTCTACTAACTAAAAATGTTAAATATCTTTTCACATGCTTATTAGAATGAGTATATCTTTGGGGAAATGTGTCTTTCTATGTGTCCATTTTTAAGTGAGTTTTTGGTCTTTTTTGTTGTTAAGTGGGAAGCATTCTAGTTCAGGATATTAGGCTCTTATTGAATATGTAATTTGTAACTACCACACTTTCTCATTCTGGGGTTGACCTTTTAATTTCTCGATAATGTCCTGTTCTGCCCTGATCTGGGTCGCCCCTTAGCACATGTGCTGTCCTTACCCCACAATGTGACTGCTCCAAGTTTGGGTCTCTCAAGACATAATGAAAGTTAAAAGAGCCCACAAGAGCAGGGCCCTAATAAAACGGTGACAATCTTTTTATAAGAAAGACAGCAGAATGTACCCAAGGAAGAAAGTTCACTGAAGGACACACAGAGAAGGCTGTCATCTTCAAACCGAGGAGAGCGAACTCAGGAAAAACTTAAAGGGAAAACAACGTGATCTCGACCTTTCTCACTCTAGAGCTAGGAGAAAAGAAAGTGTTTTTTAAGCAACCTGGACAGTGGCAATTGTTATAGTAGTTCAGGAAACTATTACTTGTCCTCTAGTGCCAGAATTTTTTTTTAAATTGTATTAAGTCCTATATATATATATATAAGTTGCTTGATATTTTAGTGTTATGTCTAAATAATCATTTGCCAAATCTAAGATCATGAGGATTTCACCTATGTTTTCCATTTAGATTTTTAGGGTTTTAGTTCTGATATTTAGATCATTGTTCCAATTTCAGTTATTTTTATATTATATAGTGTGAGTCCACTTTTATTCTTATTCAGACGTATATTTGTCTTAACACCATTTTTTAAAATTTTGTCATTTCCCCATGTACTAATCTTGGTACACTTATTAAAAATAAATTGACCATATATTTACATACAAGGATTTATTTGTGAAATCTCCCCTAACTGCATGTCTGTCTTCTAACCGGTGAAATGATGTTCTCCTTACTGTAGTTTCATGGTAACTTCTTGTCTGCAAGAAAGTGTGAGACTTTCTTGTTTTATAAGGTCACTTTGGCTGGCTGAATCCTTGTGTTTCATGTGGAATTAAGGATATCTTCATAAATTTTAGAAAATAAACAGACTAATGGAATTTAGTATGGATTATACTGAGTCTGTAGATCACTTTTAGTTATATTGACAAGTCTAGTAAGTACTATATTGACGAACACAGAAATTTTTGTCTATATAGATATTTAAATTTTTCTTCTAAAGTTTTAATTTTTTTTTCAGTTATCTAGTCTTAACATTCTGACTGAATTTTATCTTTTGGTACTTTATTCTTTTGGATGCTATTAGAAGTATAATTATTTTAGTTTCACTTTCAAATTGTGAATGTCTGCTACATAGAAAAATACTGATATTTGCACACTGTGTCTTGCACACTCTTCTTATAATTTTGCTGAATATAATGGGAAAAACATTGACCACAAATTATTCAGTTACTCGGCATCCTACACAGATGAACTGCTTTATCTTGTTTACTTTATGTAATGTCATAGCTTGAGTTTTTTTCACAAATATATCTGCTGAACTTGTCACCTGAACATCGATGGTGTCTACTTCATGCACTATTCTTTTTGCATATTAGACTTTGAATATATACATATATATTTGAATATACATACACAGAAGTCCAGAGCTTCTATTTGCCTAACTTATTGATCACAATATAGTTAACAGCCTTGAGACTTGCTGCGCACTTTGAACCAGAGCCATGTTTTTTCTAGTCTCCTATTCCACAAAGGAAGAAATGAAATTAGACACTATGTTTTTTTTTTTTTTTAATCCATCCCAAGATATTTCACATTCTTAATTCTTACTTTTAGAACAGCAGGCAATCATTAATTACACAAGTAGTAGTTACTGGCTTTTTCCATTGCGAATATCCCTTGAAGAGAAAATTGAACAAAGAAGTTTCGAGGATGTCCAGAAAGTTATAGTCATTCGATTTCGATTCTATAAACTCTAATGTTAAGTACAAGAAATACAACCATGACAATGTTTTATGAAGTCACACAAAACGAGATCAGAATTCTCTTCTATTTTGTTTAATTCCAGGAGAGGAAACAAGAAAACCAACTGCTACTTCACTTTAGGGTATAAATGTCAGGTTCAACCTCTAAGGAAGTTTGTATCACTTTCTTCTTTGCCTATTAGCAGAAAAAAAAAAGTATTTCTTCACAATTTTTGCAGAAAAATACTGTCTAGCTTTAAATTTAATTTACAAAGCTTTTCACATTACACATAAAATGGTCAAGGAAGCATAACTTAAAAAATTAAATTTAATTGCCTGGAAATACATGAGAATCGAAAAAGTAATTAAATTGACACTGAAACAGCTCCTCGACATTTCACATCTTTTAGGAACTTATATAATACCATCCATCTCATTAAGATTCAATCTTCTGAAGCACCAGCGGATAGAGATGAAGTTTTTAGGTAACAAGCAATGTCAGAGAACACTGGAAATTCTCCATTGGTGTAAATCCCTGACGGAGATTTTGGTGGAATATGACAAGAGTCACTGTCATTCTAAAGAGATCCTTGGAAAATAGATGAATATCACACGAACTAATATCCCTGCATATCGGTACGTTTAGATGAATGGAATATAATGTGCTGCCCTCATAAAAACAAAGAAATGCAGAAATAAATTCACAAATCTTTAAAAAATACGCGTTTTAATTCTCTATTGTGATTGCTAGTTGCGATATGTTAACATGTAGGCCAGTAAGTAGACTGAGGCGAAAAGGCAGTGCTTAGATGTGGGTGGCACCGACTAATAGGCTGGTAGTGTGGACAAAACAAAAAGGGAAAGAAAAAGAAAGTGTTTTCACCTTTTTGGAAGAGCGCCTGCCTCTGCCATCGCTTCTGGACATTGTTGAGCAGGTTCCAACACAGACACTTCAGCTTTCAAACGCAAACTCAGAGATGACGCTACAGTGAGCATCCATCCTTCGACCTTCAGCTGCTACTGGATTCTCCAGCAGGCAGAAGTCCACTGTGGATTCTTCCATCTCTGATCCTGTGAACCTCCCTAACGAAACCCTTTTTATAATTATGTATTTTATTGTATTATATTGATTCCATTCCTCTACAGAACTCTAATGCATCCCTCAATTCTTCATTTCTCCAACACAAATGTATTGGGAAGAGATATTTCGTGGTGTCACCATCTTCCCACCAGTCTTCGGCTCCCTGATCGAGATTGTTGCCTACATATCACTGACTTTTAGGAAGAGAAGAAATTATAGATAGAATTCTAAATTAGAAGCCATCGTGGGAAGCTATGTGATGTTCAAGTATCATTTTTTAAAATAGCTGAGGCTAAAATTCAGAATTAATCACATCATGACCAAATTTCCAGAAAGTTAGAATGACTTCCACTTTGTTGCTCCTCGTGTATGCGAAGCATTCAAATAAAACCCAACACCAATTGCGATTCATTATTCATGTTTAGAGGAAAAAATGTGTCTTTATTGTAGCAAAAAATTAGACATGAAGGGTAAAGCAGATTATGCAGATCATACAACCATTTAATGGTTGCAGAAGGACTTTCTCCATCTCACTTTCTCTCTAGTTCTCAGTCATTATTGCTGTCACTGTAAAAACCATTCATAAAATTAATGTTTACTTTGCTTAACTCCTTTTGTATATATCTTCGAGTCACAGACATGTTACCAAAAGCTCTTTCTTCAAATATGCACTTTTTTTCAACAAACAAATTTAATGTACATTATTAGAGGAGGTGAAGTACGGTAATTCACAATTACAAAATGCTTTTCTCCTATATATGTAAACACCATTTTTTTGATTTTAGAAAGTCCTTCTTCTTACTTAGATATAATGTACGTCTATATCACAGCATATTTTTGAGGTTGTTTCTTTTTTATAATTTATTTTTAAAATCAACAGTACAAGCTTTGCATAGTGGCAGTATCATAGTCAAAGAGGTTTATCCGAGGTGTGATAATTGCTAATTGCAAACTAAAATCAGTAGTATACCTCTAATTTAAAACAGCTCCTGCAATGTATTATTCCATGAACTATTTTGAGAATAGTCATATTTGAGATTTTTCTTTTGTAATTCCGTAATTCTTGGAGTTGCTTGCATGTGAATGACGTCTCTCTCTACACTGAATACCTGAATGTCCTCTTCCCTCGTAGGCCTTAGCACTATTGCAGACACAGGTTACAGAGATGTTAGCAGGGAGAAAGTTTCTTTCTTCGTGGTACTTAACATTTTGGTGGAGGAGGCAACCAAAAATGAAAAAAGAAAAAAAAAGTGTGATATTTCAAAAATTATTCAAGTGCTATTTTTATAAGATATTAGATAATGATTTTCTCCTGTTGAAAAATTCTTTTTTTCTGTTTTAATTTCATTCCGTAAAATATTATGACCACTTTTCTTTCCTGTATTGTACACATTTATCCACTCTTTGACTTGCATCTAGTGACTTGTTTTAATGTAACACTATTTCAAAGAATTCTTTTGAGTCAGATTCACACTTTTCCCTCAGGTCTCTGTGTTTATTTGCAGTGGATGGAACCGTCTCCCTATTAAGCACCCATTCCTTGGTTCTCACATTCTTCCTTCGACAATCAGTTTAATCTCCAAAGGTGCCATCCGTGCCCTACGACAAGACAGAGCTCCTCATATTAATGAGCTGGCACCTTTAAGATATGATTGGGGCTACAAATAATAATTTCACAACATTTTTAAAAATAAGAAGTTACAGTATCTGAATACACAAAAGAAATATTTGTTTGTATCAAGCTGGGATTCATATAGGACCAATATTTTTGTTCAGAAACTTGAGATAAGAACTGGAAGGACCTTCACTGGATTGATGAGTGACAACGTCAGCCACAGTAACTGCTGAGGTCCTTGATATTTGCCGCATTCACTCTCCTTGTCCAAGTGTCCAAGTCTCCACAGGAACTGCGTTTCCATCCAGTCAAAGACTGACACATCCAAAACCCTTGTCCTGAGAAAGAAAGAGTCACATGCAGCCCATGAGTTCACGAATATCACACATTTCTTTCAGTGTGAAAATTCAGTTGACATTGCTGAACTTGCCAGTAAGGAAATAGGAGCAGAAGAAAGTCAGCTAAGAATTTTTCCAGTCTAGATATTCATGAAGCAGCATTTTTTTTTTTTGCAGAGAATTAAAAACATTTTCCATTAATAAAACATACATCGTAAGGTCATGAGGAAAGGGAGATGTAATTGGATTTTTAGCCAAAGGCAATATCACGGTTTTTATGTCATTCTAAGCAACTTAGAATTTATACTGTAGGCCAGGGCTTATTTCTGCAATTATGTTCCTATAAGTAGGAATCCATGAGATATTAATGGTGCTGAAAGAATAAAAGAAATGAAGAAAAGGAATCACAGACAAAACAAACATGGAAAGAATTCACTCCAAATTCATCTTTGTGCTAACTGGCCATTCTGACAAGGGCAACTCCATGTAAGTGCTGTCTGTAAATTAGGTACTGAGCAGAATGGGGAGTTGTTCTGCCATCTGCTCAAGATGCATCACAGGACAGTGATGTGAAGGAGGCTGGAAGCCATGAACATTATGTGTAACCAAATAGTTCTGAAATTTATATTAATCCATAGGGATGAATTCACAAAAATCTTGGAAAATAAGATTGAAAGAGTCATTGATAAGATATGTGCATAAAGATAGAAGAGTCTAACCTAACTTCTATGTTTTGCAGGGTGAATCCTATGCAATTTCCTAAATTAGACTATTACAGAAAAAGTGATTCAGTATTACGTTAAAACATAGCCACTTATTTTGAAAATAATTTTTTTTAACATTTTTATACTTTCTGGTAAATCTAGGTAGTTACAGTTATACTTGCTTCTTACCACTCTTTCTTTTTCTTTCTTTTTTTTTTTTTTTTGGTACAACCTGATCCAGATTGACAATATTATTATATTTATTAAATTATTACTACATATTATATTAATGTGTATGCCAGATAAAAATGAGAATGTAAGTTTGGAGTAAAGGAAAGGCATTTCCTCAAAAAAATATGGCAAAATATTTAAAAGTAGTCCTCTGTTGGGGACCTGTCAGCCGATTATTTGTTACTGTATTTTATTTTAAGATCAGTTGCGTTGCCTTGTTCTTCTTATTCCCGATCCATTTTAATTTATCATGTGGAATAATTTAGTTTTCTCTTTGATCCTGTCTTCTTTCATCTATCATCTTGATGCTTAATGTTTTAGACCTCTATCTAGGTAGTTTTATATTCACTGTTAATTCCAGTCCAACTGTGAAAAAGGCACTTTTAGTGACTTTGTTCTTCTCTTTCACAATAGTTTTAAAGGTTCTGGTAGGTTTCGTTTTGATACTAGATTTGACACTTTGTCCCTTTATGCCGCTGCCCTATATAATGCTCAATCTGTTTCAGTTTAGCAGAGATATTTTCAGGTCAGTGATGACGTGGCAGTTCATCACACACAAGAAATACTAAACCCCGCTATCAAGTGGACCCTCGGGGATGACTGTACAGGAACTTGGAGAGGGAATCAGCTTGGCACCCTTCTTTTTGTAGTTCAGCCCACAGATTTAACAGCTATAATTTGGTTTGTTTCCTTCAGAGAATAGAATTGCAGACACTCTTTTTTGTCCCTTGTGACCCAAATGATTATGCTTCACCAAGCTTAAATTTATTCGGATGTAATTGGTGTTTCCTCAGCTGGGGCATACTTTTGCTAAATTAGTAATTATGCATATTGTTGAAATTCCTGGTAACTTATGCATATTAGTTTATTTTATTTATGTGTAGTTATGATCAGCCCATTTATGTTTACTGTTATTTTAAATCATTTGTTTTCTTAGTAAGGTTTTAAATTTTGCTTTTAACATCAGTTTATTGAATGTGAAATGTTTTCTTGTTTCTTTTATTTGCACATGTTGTGTGGGTGGCAGCTGAATATAAACAAGTATATTTTTTATAAAATCTAGACCCTTTTGTGTTCATAAAGCAGTAAATAAAAATTAGTACAATGTATACAACGACCATAGTTTTTCACGTATTTTGTTATGCTAAAAAAGAATCTATTTCTGTTTCATTAGTTTTGCGGATACTAAAATGAAGATGTGGAAATGTCTTGAGACAAATTATCTTTTCTACTTATGTATAATTCCTATCCACTTAAGTTGTATTTTTTTAAGATCAAAAGATTTAGTGCTACTGAGAACATTTTGAAAATTAGGAAACACGAATAATAAGCTGTCTACACATATGTGTAAATAAGTGTGTGCATAAAATAATCTGAGGACAATGAAAGAAAAGATTTAATTTACTACATTGGATTCATTGAAAGCAAGGAAAAGTAGGGTTATAGATTAATTCTACAAGATATAAAATTAAACATCTGACTGAAAGATATAAATTATGAACCAACTACACTTAAAAGACTTTCTTTTTTGAGAAAGAAATGTTTGTTCTTGTGTTCTCAAAATATCATTTGTGTGCGTGCATGCGCTTGTGCGTATGCGTGTGTGTGTGTGTGTGTGTGTGTGTGGGTGTGTGTGTGTGTGTGTTTAACAATGAGCACGTCTCCCCTTTTAGATCTACAGGTTTAAGAAGGTATGAGATGGACTTCACTTAGCAGTATTTGAAACATGCAGCACACATAAAATTGTCACTAAATTGATGTTTATTTTAAAAAGTTTCCTTATCATGGAGATATTAAACATGTTGAAATTCAAATTAAGTTTGTGATGCCATGAATGAAATTTGATGATAGATCGATCATTAAACACCTTGATATTAAGGTCTAAAGAGATTCATGATTCTGTGTCTTGTGTTGAATGTTGTAAACAGTATGTTTTATGCATTTTATAAAAAGATTCAATTTAGAGATGATTTTATTTTCCACCTATGAACTAGACATGAAATGAAAATCTATATGAACAAATTCAGCTTATACCCCAACAAATATAACCTCTCTGGATTAGATTTTCTGGCTAAGCATATTTGTATTTTCACATCTGAAAGTCAACTACTTTGTAACTCTTGTTTGTACTAGACTTTATTTAAATTTTCAGTTGTGTTGAAACTATTCTGACAATTGTATTCTGACAATTCAACAAACCTGGCTTGCCTACCAAGCCCATTGTGCCCTTGTAGCTGTGGTACTGGGGAGGACCAGAAAGCTTGCTGAGGCTTTCCATCTTCACCCAAATCCGCTCTCTTTACCGCATCTAGCTTAGCCATAGCCACATATGTAAAGTGGAAGAACGGTAGCATGGGCAGCAAAAACGTGTCTCAAAATCTGTCTACGTGTTGCAAACATTGAGGATTTTTGCTCTCTGAGAGGTACATATCAGTCTTGTTCCTTCTTTTGCTTCCCGTTCTTTCTTTATCCCCTTGGATTAATAGTCTTGTGAACTATGTAGTGGCCTTGAACGTCATGCCTCCTCCTAGCTGGTTTGCTGAAACCACCCATTTACTACTCTGTACCAGTTGAATCAAATTTTCTACCAAAGCAAACTTTGCTGGACCCACATTCTTTTTCACTAGAATCTCACTTAGTAGCAAAATTGGGTCACGCAGAAATATTTTGTCAGTACCTATTAATCAGAAATAATTGTATAATGACCTCTGGAATTTGTTTTCACTAATTCTATTTCCGATGTATTTCGGGATTCAGATACTTTGTGTTATGTGGAAAGTGCTTACCTTACTTTGCTACACTTATTTAGCTGTTCTTAGCTGATAAAAAAGTTTTTTGGAAGAAATTATAGTATACATTGAAAGTAGCTATATGTTTGATTGATTTATTTAATTCCACTGACCTAACTGGCCACTTCATATTTTTAAACACGATAAGCAGTTTTTGAAAATTATTAAGATGATAAAATTAGAGGTTATACTTTCAAAAGCAAATGTTACAGATGTGGTGATATGAAATAGATACAAATAACAATAACAGAAAGTCAAGGCTATGTTAAGAATCAGATACATTTAACAAAATCTCAAAAGGTAGAAATGAATTGCAATTTGATGAAGTAAAGGAGCCATTTTGAATTGGCTGGCATTTAGTTTGGGCTTTGAAAAACAGGCAACAATGTGTTGTTTTAAATGTCATAAAATTAAAAAAAATAGATTTATACAAAAATAAAAGGTAGGGCTGGGGATTTAGCTCAGTGATTAGAGTGCTTGCCTTGCAAGCACAAGGGCCTGAGTTCGATCCCCGGCACCACCAAAAAATAAAAATAAAATAAAAAAATAAAAGGTAGTCCAGTTGAGGTAGACATCAGAATGGACAATAAATTAATTTAGAAGATACAAGACCTGACAAATGGAACCTGTGTATAATTCTATGGCAGTGGATATCAAATAACACTTGAGCTAATATAACAGTATAGGTGAAGAGGGGTAAAAAATGATTTTCCAAATCATGATTTTTAAGGATGCATTTAAATAATTACAGTTACTTTGCTACTGTAATTATTTGTGGAGTTGAGTCATGAAGATGTGATTTTAAGATCTATATCTGGTCCATGGTCACTTCCTCTCTGATTTTCTTCCCCTAATCTACTTCCCAGCTGCCCTGAACTAAGCATCTTTCCTTTCCCTAGCCCCTCTCACCATGATTTTGCTTTGAAGTCAGCCAACCTTGAATTGAATCCAGCAGAAGTACAAGTCCTAATACAATTAAAATCCTTTCTTAATGGATAGAATGATAAATATGTGAAAGTCATTATTCTAAAAATGGTAAATCTGAAAATGTCAATGTTATCCATGTATAATTGTAGAAGATTAATTCATACCAATAAGTCAATTATACAGGGATGAATGTGTCCCTAAATAAATAACTTTTATTTAGGGAGGTTATAACAAATACAAAAAAGATTTTCTGGTGTCACCTTCAGAAGACAGCTATGAAGATAGATTGGTCACTGTCCACTACTTATGTTTCCTTTGAACATTCAGATGAGGATTCAGACAAAGAACAAAGTAGAATCCACAAGAGCGATGCTCTTGTGTATGCATAATGTGACATAAAACTTCCTTCAGATGACAGGAAAAGGTCTCAGCAAAAGGGGAATTATAAGCAGGATCATCTAAAGAGTTTGGAAAGACAAGAAACCTACAACAGAGAACAAATGGATCCATCAATAACACAAATAGCAGCATGTGAGAGAACGATGTACAAATTACAAGGCAAAATAAAGTTACTTAACAGCACCTGGGAACTTATCCAGGAATATTTTATGTTTTCTCTGAAAGGTCATTTAATGTACGGAGAAAACAGGGCAATTTTCATGACAAAGTCCTGAGGAATAGGAACATTCAAATGTCATCACATTATGCTTCCTCTAAAAATATAAAAGTCTTTCCAAATTTGTTGACTAATAAAATATAGATGATATGTCCCTTCCTTTCTTTGATTCTTATAACAAAGGCATCCATTTTAGATATTTTTAGAAATTATGACAATTGTATTACAACAGGAGCTATATTGTATTTCTCTTATTGAAATTATAATATATAGATACTAAACTTACTTATGTCAAGTTCAGAAAAATCACTTCTGTTTCTTCTGTACCACACATCATGAAGTATAATTGACTTTACAGGAAAAGATTTTGAGAGTCATTCAGTGAGTATGGGTTTAGTCAGACATATGCCCATTTCTTTAAGACTCAGATATGTTTAAATTGTCAAATATACCTTTTAATTTTTTTTAAAGGTAGAACCCGAGATACCACTGTAACTACATGCACTCTAGGTTGAATACATAAAACATGAGGAAAAAGTCTTCATATAAAGTGAATCAGTTTCCTAGATTTGTATACAGCTCCTATGCCAACACTTTGCAGCCAATCTGCAAACCTGAAGATTAGTAAGAAAGTATAGGAGGTGGAACTGGTTTAAATTACCATCTTCCTAATATGGTAGCCTCAACCAGTGATGGAGAACCTTTCAGGGATTTCAATGATAACAAAGAGCTGGTTGCAGCATGTATGCAATAGGTTCGCCACCACTGATCTAGACCATGTCGGAAAAACTACTGGCTGTGAGGGAGAAGTGAAAGAGAAAAATTATAAGACTGGGGCTATACAAAAGAAAACATATCTCTAAGGAGTTATCACATGGGCACAAATAACTATACTAGAATGATCTATGTAGATTTAAGAGTATTTTCCCACATATAGTGAATATATATCTAATACTGTTGATGTGTGCTTATTGACAGAAAATCCAGGGAATTATCTGATTTTTTATACTGCTCTTTCTACCATAATTATCAAAAAACTATCTCTCAAAGGCACCTTTTCTTCCCACCTGAAAAATCAAAATCTACAATCAGTCTTATTTCCCTCCTGGGTCGCCGATGGAGCATCAAATGAATTTCCTTGTCTCCAAGTAAGTCTTGATCCAGTAACACCGTCCAACCTACTAACACTTGAGTTTTGAATTTTCAGCTATGATTGTGTCACATCCCTCCTTAATGTCTTTCGATACATTTTAACCACCTTTAAACACAATTTAAAATAAAGTTGACATAAGAGGAGGGTGTTATACAAAACCGTTTTTAGTTTAAGAAGTTCCTGGTTCCAAACTGATTTAAGATTCCTTTAGCTATCAAATAAAAGACGTTCCATCCTTTACCAAGATAGCAGAATGTAGCTGATAAAGGAGAGGTCACTGTGCTGCTATGAATATCCACCTAGTGTTGTAGGTATGTACTATATATCCAGGTGAGAAAACAGGTTAAAATTAATGCTGTTGATGTTTCAGCCAACTTTGGAGAAGAAAGGAGTTCTCAGAATTTGCAAAGTCAAATGTTTATATGTTAAGAACCGAATCTGTTAGTTTCAGATCTTTTAGAGGGGTGGCCGTGGTGTTTGTTTCACTTTGTTTTCTTTTCATTGCTATTTGAATGTATAAAACAACATGGAAATTATAGGACTTCAGAGAGTATTCTGCTGCAAGAGAAGAGGTACTGAAATACCTTTTTGGTTGTTACTAAAAAAGTGGTAGAAGAGGAAGGCAAGGAAAACGCAAAACCTCAAATATAAATCTTATTTTTTGTGTCAAATTTTTATAGATGTAAAAATATCTGAGAAAATCAACTTGTAGTGGGAGAGATTTATTTTGGTTCACAGTTTCAGAGGGTTTAATACATGGCCACTCGGCTCCAGTGTTTCTGTGCTGTGGTGAGGCAGAATATTATGGTGAGGAGCATGTGGCAAAGCAAAGCTACTCACTCCAGGGGGGCCGAAATACAAAATGAAGATATGGAGAAAAAAATATGCCCTCCAAAGATCCATCCGCACGGAGATGAGCCTCCAACTCGACACCACCTCCTGGAGTTTCCAGCCCTTCCAGAGTACTGTCGGCTGGTGACCAAGCTTCATATGAAGCTTTGGGGGAGCATTAATGTCCAAACCACAACATCTTTTTTTTTATTTTCCAGATCTTGGCAGGCCCATTCCTTGTAAGATAGAAGTGTAATCATCCCCTTTCCACAATGATCAGATCATACACCCTTCTCAAAGAATTCAAACACTTCACTGACACTTTGTACCATATGATACTGAGTATAGGAATATTGTTTCCAATAAAGGAACTTAGTAATTTGGCTAGATCTTGATCTGGATATCTACCAACAACATCCAGCTTATCAATGATCAAAAGTTTACCATATGTTCCAGAAGTCTAATTTATTAGGAGACCACATGGAAGAATAATGGACATGGAGAAGTCCAGCACCAGTGGAGTTCCAATAAGTAGATAGATCCATGGACAGAGAGGATCTTTTCTTATTCTACCTTCCTTTTTCACTTGACCTTCTTATAAAAACACTTGGGACTTCAGCGGACCTTTTAAAGGTCTAAAACAAAATTTGACAGAAGCAAAAAGACAGACTAATCTACCAACATAGTGGAAGATGCCAGCATACACCCCCGTGCCATTAATAAACCAAGGTGATAAATAGAAACAGGGGAAGGAGGGAGAAGAAAGTTTAGGGAGAGAAAGAGGAGTAAAAATAATCAAGACGTGTTATGTATATGTAGCAATTTTCCAAAACAAACGTTATTACTATTTATCACAAACGTACATTAATAAAACAAAACTTATAAAATAGCGAGATAATGAATGCTACAACTATTTTGAAAGCAAGATTGCAAATGACTTCTTCAGTATATATTCATTTTTTCCCAGTATATATTCATTTACTTGTACAAACATTTTAATATTTTAAGCCATAATATCAGCAACAGAACTTAAAATACATTCTTCATGATTAAAAAAAAAAACAGTTTAAAATCATTCAAAAGTCGTAATATGTAAGATTTAACACTTCCATAAAGTATATTTTACTTTTCTGGACCAAAAATCATGGTGTTACCCATAGATATCAGAAAATGAGAGAAGTAGAAACTTCCATTGACTGTTCTTAGTCATACAATATTATCCTTCCATTTATCCTACTGAGTTAGAATTACTGAGCTTCAGTACATGGGAATAGATCTATTATTTTAACATTTTACAAAGTATAGTCTAATGTATAAAACCTGTCAGTGAACATAAAAGAAATCTCTTCTTAAATGAGAATATAAACTTGCTTACAGGATATTATTCAAAATGTGACTCTTTTTAAGTAGAAAAAGCTATGTATATCTATTTATTTCAACAGAACTAAATGTTAGTCTCCAGAGCTAACTAGAAAAGTAATATATTCTTATTTAACATAGTGTTTATTTTACTCTCTTTCCTTTTAAAATGCATATCATGTAGGCACTCTGTCAACAGGTGTAGGCATGCAATCTTCCCTAAAATAAAGTTTTTACTGAAGAAGTTATTTACCATTTATTTGATACATAGCTTTCATTTAGTGCCTCATAGAAAAACTAGCTCTTCATTTATTTCATTATTGAAGAAGAATACACCAAATACCTTAGCTGTTTCATTTTAGAAATACCTAAGTTCTAATTTGCTTTGTAGAGAACCACACACAAACTAATTTGTCCTAATATCCTTCCTTTCAAAGTGGCAGAAAAATTTTCAATTATTTTCAACTATATTTGCCGAGAACAAGCTGCATTTTACTTTATTGCTATATTTTTCTAGATATATCTTCTTTTCACTGATGGAGAAATATAAAGTACTTTTCCGGTGACATGTGATGGTTTGCTATTTGCTTTATATGGAAAGTTAGATATACAGTCCAGATCTTTTCATTACATTGCTACATAACTACTAAACTGCTATGGGTACAAAACCTTCCTACTTACTCCCCAGCTCTTTCAAAGCATTGTCAACATTTTCTTAAATTTCATAATGTTTTAACCTCTAATTCTCCATACAAGTGAAATTCTATTCGACTCTTCTGTGACTTCCCACTTAGATATAATCTAAAATAATTTTTAATCACAGAAAACAAGGCTCATAGTAATCTACTTCTTTGGTCCCCAAAATATGAGCTAGGCTCCTATCCACGCCCTCCTTTCTCAGTCTGACATCCATTTTCATTACTTGCTTTCAGACTCAAGAGCCTTATTGTTGTCTCTGAGGTTTTTCAATTCTCTTTGCCTTGAATACTTTTACTCTCTCACAAAACAGAGATTCCTTCTTCATATTCTTACAATTTCATTAATCTTGATTGTGTGTTTTAATATTTCAAGACAACTCACTTTTTCTTCTTATTATACATTACATAAGTAAATTGTTTCATATATTGTGTATCAGCTTCTATGGGAATGTAAGTACCTCGAGTATGGTGATTTATTTTATCCACTTTTGCGTCGGCATTTAACTTGGGCATTTCCAAAGCATAGAATAACGCTCAGGATGTAGTCAGTAAGTCTTCACTGAGTTAATTTCCCCTGTTTGAAGTGAGTGGTATGGTTTCAATGTAGATGTCCCTCCAAAATTCTTATTTTGGAACCTAATACCCAATGTAGAATTACAAAGATGTAAGTCTTTTGCAAAAAGAAAAATGATTGACCTTGTGAATGAATTATTAGTTTTATAAAAGAGCTTGAAAAGGATGTCCTAGTACCTTTTGCTCTTTGATCTCTTCTGCGGTATGAGGACACAACCTGAAATTGGCATCTTGGAAAGAATGCAGCCCTCGCCCGACAGAGAGTGCCTTGGTCTGGGGCTTTCCAGCCCCTTGAACTGCAAGGTTTACGTTGCTATTCTTTGCCAACCACGTGGGCTTTGACTTCCTGTCACAGAGAACAAGTAGAGTAATAGAGATTTTTTTTTCTTATTTCTTGTATGAATTATCACAATTTTCATTCAATTATTTTTTCTACTTTTGATTTTTATTCCTTTCCATTAATTCCCAATACAAATTCATGTTTATATAAACATTTGCTCCAGGACCTTTACAGATGCAAAAGCAGACAGTAAGAGAATCTCCAGGATATTCTGCTCACAAGAAAAAATAAGATAAGCTGGAGTGCTTTCCATGGGAGATGATACTTTCTGAATGGGAGCTTAATCCACACAGTGGAAAGAGCACTGTGAAAACAGATGCTATTTCATAAGCACAGATTCTGTTTTCAAATTTATTTGGCTCATTTGTCCATAAACCTACAAATGAAATTGGTAAGTTCTTAGAAAATTTTTGCTATGAAACCAGCCCTACCACTGGAAAAGCCTTTGAAACATGAATCCTTTTGATGGTAAATCAATTATCCCTATAATAAAATGATCATATGATATTTATGTTGTATGAATTTTATCTTCAACAATTATCTACCACTTGGTAGAGAACAAGGGATTGACCTGACAATTTTGTAAAGAATCTATATCATAGAATGAACACATAAGAATGTCTAAATGGCAGAGAGCAGGGTGTGCTTTTTAAATCATAAACCTCCAGGTGGCTAGCATTAAATTTAAGAGTACTCTGAGGTAATATAAATGTTTCTGGTTTGGTGCAATTGTTTTCAGACAGTAAGGAATGTTCTAAATACCAAAGACTTCTGTTTCAAAGTGTGAGTTGGAAAAGGTTTTAGCAATGTTGAAGCAATGATTGTATAAGCATATTGAGTGATAGTAATTAACTCAGTATTTTTTAAAACCTGGTTATTTCTTCATGGGAACGGACATGGCATGTGTCCATCAGAAATAAAACACAAGGAATTGTTTCTTAAACAAACAAACAAAAAAATCCAAGTATCAATAATTTAAAGATGAAAATATTAAATATGTCATATTACATTCTAGTATATCATAGATAGTTATATACAGTCTTTTCTTGGTATCTGTGAAGGTTTTCTTTTAGGAACCCTTGAGATACAAAGTCTTCTGTTACTTATGCCTCTAATTTAAAATGGAATTGTTCAGTCTTACAGCCTATTTCTATTTGCTGTACTTTTTAATCATCTCATTATTACTTATAATAACTAATACAAACTTAATTGCTATGTAAATATTTATTAAACTGTATTATTTAGGGACAAATAACAAGGGAGCAGAGGGGAAAGTAAAAAGTTTTAAGATGTGGTATGTATGTATATCAGCTCTCCATGATGAAGGAATTTATTATGTATCACAAATATGCACTAATAAAAAAAACAATCCGTAAGTGTTCGGTACAGACATACCTCTCAAGTATTTTCAATCTGTGATTAGTTTAGATAGGAATGTTGACTAAACTTTTTATGAGTTAATTATCCAATAATTTTATTCATGTTCGTGTGTGCATAAACACATGTATTTGTATCTATGAGTATATGCCCATCTTTCTCACCTTCTGTGACATTCATTATCATTTGAACACTCTCTCCCTCTCTGCTTTGGCCTCTGACACCCCTGAAAGCCCAAACCCCATTCTATTGGCTGATGATCACCAGCTCAAACAAATATTAAGAATTCCATAAAGATCTGTCAGCTGGAATGAACTGCTGGCTATCTTGTGAATATCCTGTGTGGCTAAGGCAGCACTGTGTTGAAATCAGCATTTAGAAAAGTTTAGTTAATGTGTAAACTTGCTCTCAGTTAAACATATGTATGTACATCTTGAAAGATCTGTGATTAATTTGTTCCCCTATTATGGATTCCTAGTGAGAATCTCTCGTTGCTCTGTGCAGTATTCTGGTGCTACATTTTATGCACATTCCTGTGTGAAAACCTAGAGGATTATGGTATAAAGAAAAAGCCATGGACCACAGCTGGGTGAACCGGATCTATATCCGTGCCCAGCCATCTATGAACTCAATAGCTTTAAGGAAGTCTTTTGAGCTTTGGAACCTCAATGTCCTCATATGCTATGTGGGGAATAAACACTGCTATTAAGAGTGAGTGTGACATGTGTAAATACCCCATACATAGTGTTTGCAAAAAGCAGTATTTTATTGTTAATGTCTCACAATGCATAAATATGTCTTATGTAAAACCGTTTTTAATTTAACGTTGCAGGTTCCGGCCATGATATAAACTTTTCTATGATACATGAATTAGAAAGTGTATGATTTTAGAAATTAAATTTATTTAAATATGTATTTTATTCCCAAGATTCTGCCAAATATTCTTCAACTAAAAAGATATTATTTAAACATTTCTTTGTATAACAATATACTTTTTCAAAGTAACTACTTTGTTGGCCAATAAATTACTCTTGAGAAAGATCAGTACCTTTACTTTGACAATTAATTCATAGGTACATAAAATCTAATAGCTAAAAGTTATACAAGAATTAGTAGACATGTTAAAGAAGTTGTCAAAAGACATATGCACGTAAAATGAGCTTTTAAAATTAAAAGAAAATTCAGTCTCTTGGTGACATCACATGAATTTATTCTATAAATACTTGATTCAGTTATTGCTCAATAACCTCTAAAGTATGTTCAGTCATTTCAGTAAATATTTTACATATGCCTTCATATTCTTACCACAAATCTCTCTCTCTCGCTGTCTAATTGAATTTCTAGCTTCCACTGAAAAACCCGAGGAGCACAAATACGGTGAAGATGTCTGGGGATGTTTTGCATACTGTAGATATAATTTGAAGTGTTCTAGACGGATGTTATAAGAAAGAAAAATCCCCAATCTAAATAATAGAACGGATTAAACTTAAACATAAGACTTCAAGTTAGATCTGAAATGTTTCCCCAAAGCCCCGTAAGCACTGAGAGGGAATTTTGGAAAGCAATTGGATCTTAGAGGCTCTGTACTCATCCGCAGATTCACCCACAAGTGAGTTCAGTGGCCGTGTGCGGGGTTAGACGTTTTGGCTTGGTCCTCCTACACCCTTACTCCAGTCCACCAACCCTACGAGGGCTGAAACTTCTGAAATGTGAGTCAAAATAAACCTCTCCTCCTTTACATTGCACGTGCCAAGTATTTTGTTCCTAAGACTAAAGAAAGTTTCTAAGAGACCTGACACTGTCTTTCCCTCTTGTTGTAATTATTTATTGAAATTAGAAAAGATAGCAGCATATGTTAACAAAGTGTAAGTGGGGAGAACATAGAGTATGTGTCATTGTGATTTATAGAAAGAAATAGTATATATTTAATTTTATTTCCTAGCACATAGCTCCCACTACTGATGAAAATGCTGCCAGCTAAGAGGTCCTTTGTAACCTCAAGATGGAGTCTGATTGCCAGAACACCAACTGTGTGATTAGTCAGAGAACATTCAGTCTTTTCTCCAGGGTGGTGGCATATGGGAAAACAAAGAATAAAGTGATCACCAGTGCCCAATAATTTAACAAATCGTACCTGACAGGGGTTTCAAAAAACTGCCATGTTGTTGAACACATGAAGTTGACAGAAAGGTGATGGCAAACAGGAGAGCACGTAAGGTTCTACATACTATGCCAAATACATTTCTTCTCTCTGTGTGCTTTATAATAAACTTCTCTGAGATTTGTGAGCCAAGCTAGCAAATTAACTTTAGAAGGAGAAACTCGGAAACTGATTTCTAAGCATGTTGCTCAGAAACTAGTAACCTGGGCACCTAACTACTTGCAGTGAATGCGCACCCTGCAGGCATCCTGTGGGTCTGAGCCTGTGATGTGGGGTCTGCAGTAACCATTGTTAGCATCAGCTTTGCAGTGGATTATACAGTATCCAATTTGTGTTCAAGAATTGATGTGTGAGAAAGCCCCTACGCTTCTGGTGTCACCATTGAAGTACTGAGAGTACAGAGTAGGGAGTATAGAGAGTATAGAGTGTTTTCCTTTTCCTACATGCATGATAAATCTCTTTTACCTCTGTACACTTTGCTTCTAACCAGCATTACCGCAATACTTTGGTCACATACAACTAATTATTTTGTTATTCATATCCCTCAAGTCTAAATGTGTTGTGCTTATGTTCCATCATAGTGGAACCCTGCCTGGAGACTGCCTGGCCTTCTCATTATCCAGAAGCTTCAGAGAGAGTTAGGGACTTGCAGTAGACAAAGGTACTGGGAAATCAACAGTACCTTAGATTTCAAAGGTTAAAAACACTAACAACAAAACAGAGACAACTACTTTGAAGGTTTTCATGACACTGCATTTACGGTAAAACTATTAAAACCCAAGGAGAATTATTTTTATTTTCCATCATTTTAAAAGTTTCATTGACAACAATGAATTCTCACTATTTATCATAAAGGCCCATCACTTAAAACTTGGCACAGGAGGCAGCACAATATAAAGAGGACATGAGCAGAAGGTGAGTAGAAGGATCTCTTGAGAGCCCTTGAGATCCCTTGTCCCTTGAGAACTCTTATGTTAAACTGCAAAGTTCTAATGAGACCCTGCTGGAAACCTGGCTCCGGAGACCTAGCAGTTAAGTGTGTAGGACTGAGATAGTCATGAGGTGACTTCATGGATTCGTAACAAAGGGACTGGGGCTAAGTGCTGGCGATGGTGTTTCAAAGTCAGCTGGACATAATAGTCTCTCTGCATCTTTAGTACCTTCTCCCCTTGGTCTGAGTAGTATCTGTCTCTGAATATAAGAACTGATCATCTCATGAGAGCCACACTTATTTAAAGAAGAGTAGCTGGACTTTGGATTAGATTAGGTAAAAATTTGAATACTGCTCTAAATGCAAGTACAACCACTAATTTCTGCTCTTCTATGAACTTCTGAGATTTTGAGCTCCCAAATGTTTTGTCTAGAAAAATGACTCATCTAGGAGGTACTGTGCTTATATTCCAAACTGATCTGCATCTGCTCCTTCCAACCAGCCCTCACTTTTCCATGCTTCTGTATTTCCTTTAAATGAAGCCAGATTATTTGAATATCTTTCAGGCATACTGGCCTCCTTGAAGTTTACTTTATTCAGTGTATGGTTATCATCTGGCTTTGGGGCCTCTATTTTTGACACTTTCCACTGGAATGTTATTTCCTAGTCACTTCAATCGTAATGGGCCACAGTCCCCCTTCACAGCCTTCTCCAAGTAACACACCATTGTCGCCGAGGCAGCACTGTGAGACCATAGATGTTTACCTGAAAGAGATCAACATGTGGTCTACAAACAGTTGCTGTTGTGAGTATCCTTTCAAAGAGTGTGGGTTAGATATCTGGGCGCATATCAACTCATCTAGTGTGGAATCCCCCTTTACAGAGTTACAGGATACTCCCTGGTGTGGGGCAGGTGAGGAAATTAATCACATACCAAAGATGCAGAGGGGAAAAAGGTGGATATTTGAAAAGGAAAGTGTGGATCCTATGAAATTATATAACACAAGTATATGAAGAGTTTTCATTCCTTAATGATGCTGTAAAGGATGTGTGGGGAAATAAAATCTATGATAAGAATACATTTCAAAGAGACCCAATAAGATTCCAGGTGGAGACAGAAGCTTGAGGAGCTTAATATTTTGTGCCCTAAGTAGCAGGCTCAGGCTTTACAAAAATTTTATTTATTTATTTACTGCTGCAGGGGATCAAACTCAGGGCCTTGTGCTTGCTAAGCAAGCATTCTAATCACTGAGCTAAATCCCCAGCCCTTTACAAAAATTTTAAATGCCACCATGGCAACAATTATTCTATTACCTTTTGGTGCTGAACATGTAGTTTTGAGGAATAATATTGGTCCTCTTCTACTCTTAACTGTAGAGTAGTTATTTTAAGATAAACTCAATAGAAATTTATTAGATTACCTAAGAAGCCTCATCTGTGTAGAATAGCATAAGTTTTAACACTCTTGGTGAGTAAAAGTCACCTTAATACAAACTTGATAATTTAGCACTATTCTATACATGGATTTATAAAGAACATCCCTGAACAACTAGAATTTTTTATTGAAATGGACTCATTTACAAATCTAACTTCTTTATTATTCAAGTACCGATATTCTCATTTATATTCATTTTCTTCTTTCAATGTTAAAAATAATCAGTTCATCTATTTTGTTCAACCAAACTCCATTCTCTAAATTCATGTGTCATATAAATTAATATCAAACTGTATAATGAGCTATGTGATAGATCGTGTTGCTTAAGGTTACGTTACAAATTTGTAATTTGATATTTTTAAGAAAATACAATGTGATTGAGGATAGGTATTTTTTTCTAAACTTCTTTATATTAAAAGTAGACTTTTTGAAACGTTTTTTGTTTTGTTTTGTTTTGAATATATGAAACATCCAAGTTCAAGAATTCACAGGTAACATTTCACAGAGAAATGGCAAGAGCAAAAATGTGACTGTGCTCGAAGGCAAACAGAACATTAGACGATGGTGTTAGGGCAGTTATTCGATTATGACCCACATGACATCCAGGAAGAAAAAGAAGTGGAGTGTTCCAGTTACTGATTTAAAGTAAAACAAACATTAATAAGAATTTGATAAATTAGTAGTCAGCAGAGTTAGGCAATATAAGGAGATGCTCAGGACTTCTTTTCAAAGAAATGTACTATGAAATAATTTTTCAGGACATATACAGAAAGTATTATGTAATTAAATTCCATGATTTAGGTAGTTCTCCTTGTATTGGCATCATTCTCAAATACAATTATCCCTTCACATGTGCTGAGACATCAAACATTACAGATAATTCCGACTTTAACATAGGGTAATTTCACATAGTTCAACTTGCAGTAAGAAACTAATTCATAGTTTTACATCTATTATTATATAAAACAAAACAGGTTTTTTCACTCTGTTTGTTTCCTTATTCCTAGTAACAGATCATTGTATTCTACTGGCAAACACAGATGGACAATCAATTTGAAGCTATTTCAACTGAAAAATACCAATTCATTTTTAGGAGAAACAGAATAATGTCTTGCTAACATATTTTATGAATAGATAAGCAGTAAAAATAAATCTGTTAAATGAGGTTTTTGAGGCTATCGAAATGTTTCTCTTCTAATATTGCATGTATCTTTTTTCAGTGCATTAAAAATTTCTACCAGTGATGCTTTTTAACATTCACACTAATTGACTTCCATAATCATTGTATTATATAGTGTTTCTAGTTTATAGGTTTATTATGCTCATACTGCAAGCTTCTTTTCCTCTTTCCCCTTAAATATTTCTAGAGATTTCATTTTTCTTTTCCTTCACTCTTTCTGGAATTTCTTTCATTAAAAGTACTAGACTGACATTGCTAGTGAGTTATTCTAATTTTTTCTGTCTATGCCCGACAGTCTGAGACTATTCAATTGCGATAACATCATTTGCACCAAAAGAAATACATTTGGGCCTAATTAACTCCTGTTCATTAAAAATGACCTTGTTGCAGTGAAATGGGCATTAGCACATCTGCCGTCCCAGAGATAGATGTGGAAATTGCAAGAAAAGATGTGATCTTTTGGACACTTCTGAAGGTTCCCATCAAATGACTCAGATAACATCAAATTTTGATGGTGTTATTAGCATAATCATCTTTAATAAAATGGTCTATTTGTCCAATGATGCAAATAGCTGATTTTCCCCAGTAAGCACTTTAATATTAATAGAGATCTTTGCCACATGGAATTCATGGCTATACTCCCTCTTACGACAACTATAAGCATGTGTTCATAGATCATAAAAAAAAATCTACGAATTTCCAAATAAGACATATTGAATTGTGCAACATTAAATTAAAATGCATCTTTCTTTTGAAAGAAAAAAGAGAAATTTTGACACTAAAACACTTAATTGTGGATGTTTCAATTCATTACAATGTATTCTTTTTCTCTAGTGACTTTTTTTCAGCTGCCAGCTACACTTACAACTGTATCAAGTTGGGCATGAATTGCAATAGAAATTTTTTAATATATTAAGATTATTTAATCTAATACCAATTAGAGCTCTGTTCATCTATAAGAGGTTAATTAACAAAAAATAATGTAATAGGGCAGATTTCTTTTCAACCTTTACTTAGGTTTATTTTCTAAATATAGTTTTATGTACCCACTTTGTTGGAAAAAAATTTTGTTACCTCATTTTGGTAAACAACCCTACTGTCTTCATTTTTTTTTCAGTTCTTTGCTGTCTTCATTTGATCTCGCCATAATCGTCAGCATGTGCAAAATAAATACAACAGTCATGTTTATAGACTATTGGTTATTATGAGGAGCAATATAATCAATAAATACAGGAATCAAATCCCCTTGTGTGTCTATGGAAAAGAAGGGTACAGACGGCATCATTAGCTTCCACATCATACTTAGATGCAACACAATTTTAGTTTTGTACTTAAAAATGTCTGAGATAACAGTTACTATCTCAGATTAAAAGCATCTATGGCAAACACGAAATAGGAGAGGAGAAGTCTCCCATGAATGTAAATGTTAAGATGATATTCGCTGATCAGGATGAATAAAATCATACATAAAAAATGATGCTCACTGAGAAAAGGTCTTTCCCACTTTATTAGAGAAAATACTGTTCCTTTTGTGCTAAAAATCTTCCTTCCTTGGCTACCTTGTGTAAATCGTTTTACTATTCTAGGCTTCAGTTCACACCACCACAAATTAAAGGAATTTGACCAGTGTCAAGTTTCTTACATCAGGATAGATTTTAAAATTAGCCTTGAAGCTTTTAATATATGTCTATGCCAGGGAATATGCAAAGAGGCATGACAAAACACGACTTGGGTACAAAGTGCAGACCTGGCTTTGGGGTTGAGAACAAGTGTCCCCCATTGCCTAGCAAGATAGTTCTGGGTGGTTACCCAGCGTGACAGAGTTACAGAATGCGAGAAGCCTCTGGATTATGTTGGAAGTGTAGGTGGATTCCAGGAACTTGGTGATATTTGTGCCAGTTCAGTGGTCAGGCTTATGGTGATGTGGAACCTATTTCAGTGCTGGGCTTTCTATGCAACCAGCTGAGCTAGTCCCAAGACCTTCCTACGAGAGAATAAACATTGTATACATCATACTTCATAACCACTTTATTATTTCCTGGGATGCTTCAGAGTGTACTGCTCTGTTTAGGACACTGACAGAGCAGGCCGGAGCTGCTGACACTGGGAGGATTTGGAATTCAGCAGTGTGTTGGTTTTTTTTTTCTTTTAGCTTATTGCTGGAGGGCTGATGCTGAGAGATGGCACCAACTGCTGCACTTTAATCAGAAAGAGCTACAGTTACAGCCCAGGGAGCCAAGCGAGTCTCTGAATTCATCTTTACGAGCAAATTCTTTGAGAATAGACCTGGATACTACTTTACTTGTTTGAAGGGAATGGCTTGAATTAGGAAGAATTATTTGGACTTTGGATTTATAACCCAAATTTTACCTTGCAGACTAGATATGAAAAGCGAATGGTATTGTGGAAATCAAATGTGTACCTTTCCTTACAAAATATAAAGGATAGTGTCCTACCCACAAGCTAAGGATTGTAGGTGGATTTCCATACTACTTATTTCTGTTCTTTGCTCTACCTTCAGTCTTTTAGAACAGTTGGGGCCAAAAAGATGAGCAAAGTGAGTATCATCCATTTGCCTTTTGTGACTGAATCTTCAAGCAGAGATCACAAGGTGAGCAAGTGATAATCTTCATCAGTAGCAGAAATGGCAGTGGAGTTTAGTACACACTGAAATTCTGGTTTTTTATATTTAAATTGTGGAATAATATTTGCCAGCCTGGAACAATAAGTACCTATGCCTAGGCCCCAGGGCCGAGTATGTTTGGCTGTGTTTGAACATCAACATATTTTGAGTCATCAGACAATTTAATGTTATAGTCCATGTTGATAAAATTGAGGTTCTGATCATTAATTTTTCTTGCATTCTAACTAAGTCTGAAAAGAGTCTAATTAGATACTTGATATTGATAAAATATGCCATTTGGAAAACTAGAGAATCTAATTTACAGCTTCTTGGAATATTTGGAACGTATGTACTATAATTTTTAAAAAGATAATCCGTTTGCATTTCCCACTACAGTGGCACTCTGGCTGTGGGTGTCAGCAAGTGTTTCTAGGAATAGAACATGCATGGAGTGTTAATGACTGAAATATCCCGCACTTGCCTCTCATGAGACTCTCCCGCCCTGCGGGTAACTACTGTACAACTGGCCTTACAGAAAGTCGTAGCGATTCGCTAAGGCAGTGCAGTGAGTGTTGTAGAGTATAAAATTGTATTCCCAATTACTCTTCAATTCTTAGAAAGGTCCGGGTGAAAACAAAATATACTCTTAGTTTAATCTCACAAACATTTCTCTCCCCAACCATGAATGTGATTTAGTAGAAACCACAAATTTCACAGAATCTTAGGAGACTCATTTTTTTCCAGGGAATAAATCTATATATAAAAAGAATAAGACATCACTCAGAGTAGTATGGTTGTTGAACTGAAGAAAGCATGAATTTAAAATAAGGAAAACAATGAGTGTGGAAGGATTCAACTCATTTTAATTTTTTAAACTCCAAACATTTTCAACGAATATTAGAGTATTTCTGTTGCTTAGTTAGCAAGAAGTCAGTTATGTGCCTATACAACATTTTATATTTACACGTAAAGAGTATTTAAATGATACATAATTTAAGCATGTATAATGTACATATAAGTCATATCTATTATACCTTATCACTTATTATTGCAATACATTTGAATATATAATTTACATATTACATGTATGTATATAATACAAGTTAAAGTACTATGCTTGCATAATTTTAATGAATGGCCTTAATTTCCACAATGATTTACAGTCTAATATATTTGCTCATTAGGAACTTACTGGTAACTTATTACTGCAAACATTCAAAACATCAAATAGCTTACAGAAAGAATTTATTTCCCACTCACAAATGTGTGAGTCAGCTCTTGACTGATAGAGCTTAATTCATACCAGCTGTCTGAACTCAAGCTGTGGGGTGGCTTCCAGACTGCTTCTCAGGTGTCCATATTCTGGGATCCTGCGCATTCAGGGTGTAGTTTCTCGTGTTGCATGGTATTGCACAAAACAATAAACCGAGACGCAATGTCTTGAGCTTTCATCATGGGACATATTGTTATATCCACTTCTATTAATTTAACCCCAGTTTCTACAGTGATACTGTATTCACTCACGCACTCGTTTATTTACTCGTCTGTGGGAGCAGTCTGCAGTGTGTGCTTGGAACCGTGTAAAGTATTAAATATACACTTGTGGCAACAATAAACATGGTGTCTTTTTTGATGAGCTAAAATTTGCTGGAGTAGTGGGTGACATCAGCCATACAAATGCACAAATGAATCTACAAACAAATAATTTTAACAGGACCATTAAAGAAGGCTCTGTGGTGCTATAAAACACGTACTCATAGTGGAGTTCAAGAAAATCATCAAAGAGCAAACAGCAATAGACCTGAGAACTATATGTGATGCTACTTATCAGAAAATATAATGAGTGAGAGGATCTGAAAGTAGTGAAGGGTATGTACAAATGTTTTTTGATGGGCATTGTGTTCATTTGAGATAAATTTTTAAAATAAAGTTAACATCGATGGGAACAATTAGCATAGGTTAGAACTGTAAAGAAAGGCCTGAGTCACATTATTCGTGGCCTGATAGAACAAGACAAAACTTTAGAACTGTTATCAAAGAGCAATAGGAAGTGTTTCAGTGCTTTTAAGCAAAAAGCATGATCTGAAATATTCTTATTTCTATTTAAAATTATTACCAGATGCAGTAAATATATTGGAGGTAGACAAAATGTATGTGGATTTAGTTCACTCAAAAGACATTTTAGACTTCTCTAGATTTATATTTTGGAAACAAATGCATCGGAAGGAGACTGTGGAGATAGAACACGAAGTATCTACTGATTGTTTCTGTGATCCAGGCTTTCATGACACAGGATGCACTTAGATGATGGCTCCTTGGAAACACTTCCTTTTTGTCTTCTGTCCAAGAAACTCAATGTTCTATCTGTTCATAGCAGAGATTCCTTAAAATCTCATTTCCTATAAACTTCCCTGCCCTGGTTCAGTTCTGTCCACATCTTTGGAGAGCTAACAGCAGTAAAGCTGGTGGATTAAAGTAGACATAGGTAAGAAAGAGATCAATTTAAACAATTGTCAGCTTTAGTAAAGAGGCCTCTGGTATTGATTCTGGTCCATTTCTATTTGACCTTAGCAGATACTCTGGATAAAGTGATCAAGGTATTTGTACTAATGATTTTCCTGGGAAGAATTTAATCTTAACCCTGATAACTTCAAATGTAGAGGACTGTACACATCTAGAAAATAATTGTGGTTTGTGCAGTGTTTAATAAATAGATATCTGAATTGCCATAAAATGACTTGTATCTTAGTTGTAGGTCAAAGTCTTAGTTGTGATGGAGTAACATTATCACACACTTAACTGTCGTCACTTCTTAAGCAAAGTTTTATATGTTCACGCAAGCATTATTTTGTCCTGAAAATTATATCCATCCAAGTATCTGAAAATATTTCTTTATTACTAATTATATTAGTTAACTATCTCATTGTCCTATAAATATGTCCCTTCGGTATTTTTAGAGCTAAAATTCTTATCTGAGAATAATTAAAATTTTATGGTAGAATTATAGAGAAAATATTAAATTATGGTTAGGATAATGAACTTAATAACAGCCACTTTCAATCTGATGATGTACCAATACATGGAAATTACTAGATTGCTAAAATTAATGGATTATCCAGAGGCTTAATTTGTTCTACAAGATACAGTAATTCCTAATCTATGTCACGACCTGTATTGCCATGTGTGATACATTGGCTCCTAGCCTCAAAGACATTAAGATAAAACATAAAATCATAAATGAGTTTTATGTGTACAGCATGACTTTCATTCTTCTAAAATAAAAAGTTTGCACCTTTGCTTTGTAACAAAGGCCGATTCTTCCAGGTTTGCAAAGTGCCTAACTGAAATAAAACCTGCTTTTTCATCTTAAATTTTTCTTACTAAAATTTTTCATGAAAAGTACAGATCAACACAGTAATTTTATCCTTATGTAATTCTTTTGGAATACGTAGAACAATTCAGAATTATTGCATGCCTTTTTATTAAGAACTAGGAAGAAAACTAGAAACAATTTTGTCTATATATATTAATATGATTTAATTTGCTAGATAATACTTAGATATGTTCCAAGGTCCACAGGGTCACTAGTAGATGGTTTCTCAAAGTCATTAGCAAAGGACTTCATGAACCTGTTTAAGATGGACATCCAATGAGAAGCTGCATACATTCTAGCAGAAACATGAAGTTGGAATTCAAAAATCTTCAGTCACTTTTGCTAGCAAAGCTTACACTAAAAGTATTTAGGTTTAAAATGCATTTATTTTTGGGCCAGGCTTTCAAATATAAATCAAAGACTAAAAAATATATAAAAAAAAAAAGGTAAGGAAGTGAATACCTAAAAAAAAAAGAGAGATGGGCAAGGGTTTTGAAATATTTCAGAGACTAGAGCAAGCCCATTTGTATGATCTTTCTTGCTTTGGGTATTTTTATGTGCAAAGTGAATTTCCTGTTCTCAGAGAGAACTACTAAGAGAAATAAGTGAGAAAGAGTGAGAAAGGGAGCGTAGTTCTCTTTATACCAATACTTTTTTCATGTATTCACACTCACCTTTATGTCCATGTTTTTCAGAGTAGAGTATAACCCTACATATACTTTTTAAAAATTCTCCAAGACTATAATGGAATATTTCTAGTTCACAGTTTACAAGTTTCAAATAAAAAAGTCTACTGACTTTAAGTTAGAAAGTGTTAATGTGTGTTAATTACAGACGTTGTTCTGTACAAGGACCTGAGGTTTTAGTAGAATTGTCTTTTTCACTCTAGATTTACCCCTTTTGAGCAAAAGAGTATTTGTGGACATCAGAATACAAAGTGATGATATACCAGTGTATAATTTTTTGCTAAATGGTATCATACAGTAATCACATTTGACCCCGTGTCCCCCTCTTTCCTTCCCAGTCACATCCTTTTTCAGGTCCTCTACAAGTCCAGGGCTCTTTGTGCTTTGGGGATACCCAAGAATGTCCTTGGGTGTGGTAAAAGATGTCTACTTTTACAAAGTAGTTTCAATGATAACTCAGAAAATTTCATATCATGGGAGAGATTCTTTTTTTTTTTTGAGAGTCCCTGGTGACCTATAGGTGGAGTTTGATAGGAAGCCATGTGCCCTACAGGAAAGCGAATGTCTTCTACTTTGACCCTGAGGTCCCTTTAGGACCACGACCTCACTGTGCTGTCTACACTTTGCAATCCCTTATGATACTTGTTTACCCTTTCACAGCCTCTGAGAGTTTTGTTTTCCTCTCTGTACCCTTTCTAGATATTTCCATGGAATTCATTCAATGTTTACATCCCCTCTGTCTCTAGTGTTTGGCTGTCAAGAGCCTGGTTAGAAAATTTTCTAAAAACACATGCAGCGTGTTTCTTCTTTTCTAACAAGTCTGTACATTTTCAAGGTGCATCAGGTTTTCCACATGAACAGGAAAGGAACATGATGTACTAGAAACACAATTAATAATTTTTAGCGTATTTTTTCTTTAATGTACTAGAATCTTTTCTCAGATTTCCAAGAATTTGCTGAATAAAATTTAGAATATATCCTACATGGATCTAAACACTGAGAAACAATGATCTCTTTAACCAAGTGACCCACTGACCATTATTTATTCCCACTTCTGTTTGTTCAGTCATGCATCCCAAGTCTTTGGGATGTTTGGAATGTTTTCCATTCCCACCATGATCATAATTTTTTGCTTGAGCTTTCTGTGGAAGCATTATTCTTTAATTAATTTCCATGCTTTCCCCACTCATCCCATTTGTTCATTTAATGTCTGCCTTATTCTAGGTATCATCATAAGAATGTAGGTATTATAAAATAAGTAATATAAAAGAGTTCAGAGGAGCTAATCATAAAAGAAAGTCACCTCTCCATGTCCCCTTCCAAGTACATTTTATCAAATTCAGAGTTACTGATTTGGAGAGAGCTCCACGCTTACAGATTCACAATTAATCTTTCTAAAATAATCAGTTTATTTTAGCTCTTAATGCTGTTTTAGAAAAGATAAGAATTGAGTTCACATATATTAAACCTCTTCCCGTCCCTTTTTCTCAATTAATAAAAGTTGTTGTAAGCTTAGGATTTATTATTCTTTTGTCTCTAACATATACACTGAATTGGGAGAAGAATTACGTTTGTGTGTCCTATTCTAACACTACTTGTCTTCTCCCCTACTGCAGCCCATGCTAGTTTTATTTTGAGTTCCCTCCGTATCATTTTCTATCAGCCTAAAACAACAATAATAATAAAAGTCAAGAGAAAGCTTTTATCAGAGAGCAAGATATTTTAATTGGGAATAGCAAAGAGAGTTGCATTTGGTTCTGTGCACACTGTTAGAATCATAGCCAAATCCAAGAAGATGGGGAAAAGGAGAAATGTTTAAAGAAAAACCAAAGGAGTCCATCTAAGTTTCCTTGAAATGAAGTTCATTGGTCACAGAAGTTTATTGCAGCAGTCAGCCTTTGATCATTAGTGGGAAAAGACCTGTTGGGCACTGGTCCTACTAAAGCTGGGTTATGTGAAACACAACAGTTTGAAGAATTTCCCATACTCAGCCCTGTTTGCGGGTGTGTGGGACACTCTGGATGCGCAGGGATTTCTTGGGATGAGCTGTGTTAGGGCAGGCTCAGGGACCACTTCTTGTTCACATCTTCCTGCTTCTGTGTTGTCAGGGTTTGACATGAACGACTTCATACTGATACTTATAACTTTTCATATTTTTTCATGAATACTAGCTTTCATTTTTGTTCTGTTTTCCAGAACTTTATAGGAAAAATCGTTTTTAATTCCACTCATGGTTCCTTTTATTTTGGGGGTGTGTGGATGTGTGTGTGTGTGTTGACAGTATAGGATTACTATTTTGACATCATTTTATTCATACTTTGGAAAGATTGAAGTGAATTAACTATCTTGAAATAAAAGCACTGAATTTTTGCTAAACTGCCTTACTTCGCCTTTAAGCATAAAGAATATTTTCTTCCTGCACATGTTAAAGACATCATATTACAGAGATACGTGTAGACCCTTGTTTGTAGCAGCACAAATCATAAAAGCTAAATCTTGGAAGTGGTCTATATGTTCATTAACAGGTAAGTGGATAAATGAAATGTGGTATATATATACAACAGAGTATCACTGTGCCATAAAGAATGATAAATTTGAGTAATCTGTAGAGAAATGGATGCGCCTTTAGACCATATATAAAGGGAAATAAATCAGATACATGAGCTTAAATATCTCATGATTTCTCTTATATGAGAAAGACAAAATAGAAATAAAAAGCAAAGAAAAAGTTAGATAATAGGAAATAGGTATATATTTTGCAAATGGTAAGAGAACCAACAGATGGAGGGAGTAGAGAAGGAAACAAGAGGAAGGAAAAGAAAAAAGTGTTGAAATGTCTTATGTACATGCCAAATTCCTATGAGGAATGTAATTATTATGCACTGCAAACTTGTACAAAGAAAAATTTAAAAAAAAAATTAAAAAAAAAGAATTCACTATAATTCCCTGGTTTCTCATAGATGCAATTATTCAAATTCAGATTCCCAAGAAAGTACATTGCAAAACGAGGATTAGTGTACATCAAGTATGGAAACATAAGCTAACTCACGATGTACCAGGAGAGATGGTAAATTATTGTAATCCCAACAACACAGCAGGCTGAGGGAGGCAGATAGCAAAGCAGGCTGAACAACTCAGTGAGACCCTGTGATAAAAGGAAATTTTAACAATCGGCTGGGAGTATCTCAGTGGTAGAGTACTCGCCCAGCATACGCAAGGCCCTGAGTTTGCTCCCTTGTACCAGAAAGCAAACAAAACACACAATGAATGCATCATGGAAAGAATTTTCCAAAGTGGTAGCTGAAGGGTGTTTGGGGAGCTGGACTTAACATGCATCTGAAGGTGCTGCCGGGGAATGTGAACTTTGTTTAGCTCCACTCTGCCTGCGGGCAGCTAGAATTACTAGGTTGACTGTGTAACTGCGCTGTGTTCAGAAACTCAGGATGCATATCCAGATCTTATACAAAGCGGGTTTTATGGACATTTTCACTAAGTATATGTATTCTTTTCTAACTCTTCTATGGTCACGTAGCATGTTCCTTCCTAACATTTTCCACGTTTAATACTGAAGAATATTTACTTCTTGGTAACAAACCAGCGCCGTTTGCACACATAAGCGCACATTCTCTGTGCCTTTGACAGAACACAAAATCAGAGGTCACCTGAAGCTGTGTCTCCTGAACTGCACCTCTGAAGACTGCAAACAAAGTCTTTTTCCTTTGGCAGTGTTTGAGTTTGAATTGATTGACATAAATATAGAAATGTACACTTGTTCTCCGTCCCCTCCTGCTAAGTAAATAAAGGGTTGGAAATTCCAGCCCCTTCTCCTGACTTTCTGGGGAAGGAAGTGGAGATGGAGACTGAGTTAATCATAAAAGCGCTGTGATTTAATCACTAACACCCACATCCCAAGGCTCCCACATAAACACAAGAGGACGTGGTTTGGAGCACTTCTAGGCTGGTGAACTAGTGAATGTCTTGGAGGGACATGCAGCTGGAGAATTCTGCTCCCACAACCATATACTTTACCCTACACCTTTCTCCATGTACTTGTTCCTGATTTCTATCCTTTCTAATAAATAGGTGAACACAAGTGAAGGTATTTCTGAATCCTCTGAGCTATGAACACTATCATGCAAGTCAACAAGCGAGTCCTGGGAACTGCTGATTTACAGCCCGTAGTTAGAAGTACGGGTGACAATCAGAACTGCAACTGGGCTCTGAGGTGTGGAAAATCCGCAGGACTCAGCACTTAACCCATGGGACTTGACACAATTTTCAAGTACATAGTGTCAGAATGAGGTTGAATTGTAGGTCACCAGGTGGTGTTTGTGGGTAAATGGAGAAAGTTTGGTTTGAGGAAAACTCTACGCATCTGATGTGATAAATGCAGTACTGGGCATAGTTGAGAGGACAAAGAAAGTCCAGTGTGTTTTCCTTCTCCAGAAATAACTTCCCGGTAAATACTCTCCAGGGAAAGCAGGAGACTGTGCCGAGCGGAGGCGGAAGTCCAGTTCATGTGCGTGCACGACAGCTCAGGTGATTTATCAGCATTATACAGCATTGAGATAAAGAGGACAGACCCTCACAGCCAAATCATCCTGTTGCTGGATGAGGGCTGCTGCCCGAAAGGACTTGATAACTGAGCGCGTCAGCCATCAGGCCTCCGATAGAAGGAAGCTAAATGTCCAGTCCCGAGGATGAGTCTTACCCACTCAGTGCCATGTCAGTTCTTATACACAACTCCCTAAATCTAGGCCTAGAAATCACAACTCTGCCCTCTCTATCCCGAATACATGTGTAATTTTTCATCTTCCATACTCCCCAGTATGAATTCAAGTATCCTGATAAAACTAAATGTACTCCATTTTTTCATAATCCACCTTTCACTTAATACTTTCATTGCCTTGTAAGCTCAGCTCAGGTATCAGTTTCTGTAGAAGCTATTTCTGATCAGACAAGTGCAGAGGCGTGCAGGACTCTGAGTGTTCAGAATATCTCAGCGAGACTCTGCATTATGTCACTTTTCTGTAGTAGAATCATGATAGTCTTTTCTCATCATGTTATTATGACTTTTGATGTTCCATAATGTTGATTAAAATAGTTGCTAAATAGTTATTCAAATGAAGAAATGTTCAAAGAAAAATAAATGATTGAAACATGGAAAATAATACAGGCAAGGAAATCAGATTGCGCTCAGTTCTGCAGTCTTAAGGAGTAAGTGTCACTTTCCTCCTCCTTTAAGAACCCTCAGTTTATATGAAGATCTGTTGTTTCGTGGTTTAGAAGTTAGAGACTCAGTTCCCTCATTCCAATATTTAACCTCTATGTGAATTGAATAGTTAAGCCTGTTAACCACATGTTTGCCTTTCTATCAGTTTTTTAGTCTCAAGATCCAAATTTTATAGGCTTGTAAGCAGATTAAATGAAGGCTTTGCTCTCTGAAAGTGATTCTTGAGGTCTTCAATTCTGCCTCAAAAATGTATCTTTAGGCCTGGCAGGTGGCACACTGCTGTAATCCCAGCACTTGGGAGGCTGAGGCAGGAGGATTCCTGTGAGTTCGAGGCCAGCCTGAACCACCTAGTGAGACCCTGTCTCAAAAACAAATTAGCAAATAAAGTATTTGTAGATTTGGATTATTAAAGAAATCATGAATGTCAAAATTACTTTTAACATTATATTCATTATATCCCTTGTCTATATTTAAGCACTAAATAACTTAAGACAAAAAAGCAGCTAAATAACTGGCATCACATTTATCATTCCAGTCTGCAGCAGCTTCCTGGTGCAGCAGAAAGGGAAAGGTCACGTGAATTAACAGCATCTGCCGCTGCCACGGGATGGAGTGGAGGCATACATGATATGATATTATTTTTCTGAAGAATGATATCTAAAAGTAGCCTTGATAAACCACATTAATGGCAACAGCAACAACGTTATGATAGCAACATCCGGCTGATACAATGTACTGTCTGTGTTGGTAAGTGTCAAGACGAGGATTAAATTAAATGTTTTACCTGTACTGTCAGCCACAGTTATTTTTCAGAATAAGTTGTCAGCAATTACACTCATTTCCCCTTGAGATACAAGGTATCTGATGTTTAGAGAATTTAAATACTTACTAAAATAACACAACTGGCAAGATTCAAACTGAGTTTTAAAAATATACACAGTAACACCTGCTAGAAACGACATGCATGCACCTCAGTAGTGTTTCGGAGTTTTAATGTACTTTCCTTTATCTCACTACATTTACTATTTGAGAGTCCTGGAATAAGCTTGGAGTTGATATAGATGATAGTACTCATCTACTTGTCAAAGGAGATCAAAGGCTTTCCTTCAACTGATATTCATGTAGCTGAGCTAGAAGTCAGCATGAGAAGTCAGTCATGTTATTAACTTGCTTGCTCATTCATCTTCTGTGCAAATGTGCATCAAGTGTCATTTATGTCACAGGCCTTGAATTTAACTTTCCTATTGACTCTTTTCATCTGCAGGAAATTGGGTAGTTTATTGCATCATGACTTTATAAGAGCAAAGAATACTTACTGTAACAGATACGGGTTCAGATTTTAACCCATAATTAACCCATTAGAAATTTCTTGTTACCCTCAAAATAAACACAATTTAATACTCTTTAGTTGTCAGATAATGATCTGGGCACTTTTCCAGTCACAACAGATTGAAATCCCCTAATCAATCTATGATATAAGTACTGTTATCATCACTGTAATAATGCTTATAATGTAAGCACTGATACTATCACTTTCCCTTTTTTTCTGTTTTTACAATGGAGGCAGAGTGAGGTGAAGTGACTCGCCTGAAATTATACATCTTACAAGTGGCAGATTTGAAATTCTGACCTAAAGTCTCGGTTTCCAGACTACGCCATTACCACGATGTATGATGAACCACGCTGTTGTTCAGAGGGTCAGATTAAACTAGATCATAAATACAAAGCACATACCGACAAGTCAGACACAGGAGAGACTCAATAAATGCTTCTGTCTCTCCTTTGTGAGCCTGGATTTTACGACTGCAAAGCTGTGCTACCTGCACTCTGCTTGCTTCTGCCTCTATAAATAGTTTCAGAAATAAAACTGTTTCAGAGGGATTCTAAACAAAGGTTCATACAATTTATGGCACAAAAATAGTCAAGAAAAGAATGTGGCTTCCTATAAGCAAACAATTTCCCTGCAGTCTGCCTCCCCTTCAGTCTGCATTTTTATATCCAGTCACTAAGTATCAATTGCAATAACTTCTGTTCACATATAATTTCAAACCTCAAGGTTTTTAAGAAAACAATAAATCATTGTCTAGAAAGAGAAAGCAATATACATTGCAATTGTACATTGAAGTATCTTGGAAATGAGGGAAACTTCCCTATAGGATTATCCTTTTTCCTTCAAGTTAATTGACCATTTATTCAAAAAGTTATTGAGTTCAGTATGCAGGCACCACACCGATGTGTATCACTTCCTCATCAATCTTTGATGGTCCTTCCAATTCACACTTACTTTATTTACTCATTTTGGAATTCTCTCTTTGGTGATTACGTACTTGTTTCACTACTATTTGCTATTGGTCTCTTTCCTCTAGCACATGAGAAACTGACAATGGTAATATAATTCCAAGAGCTCTAGAATATTCTCTGACTGTTCCATGCTATAAGCCACACTCACTAAGTCAACAAAAGCGACTGGACCACGCCAGTGAAAGTCAATAATAAGCGAGGCTTCTTTCCATTTTATGTTCTTCAGGTGAGTAGCAAGTTAAAAGGTATCATGTCACTGTAAAGATGGAATCGGGGCCTGCTTAATGCCTGTCAAATGTATTTTGAAAGAACCACAATGTTTGATTATCTCAGATTTTCTCTAAAAAAAAAGAAGAAAAAAATCAAAAAAACCTTTCAACTCCATATAACCTAAAAGCTCTCCCTACCGTTGAAATGCTATTAAGGAAAAAAAAAAAAAAAAAAAAAAAAAAAAGCACCTTTCAATTTTAGCCATTTGAGCAAATCAGCAAGCTTTGCTCCAATGGAAGCACTCAAACAAAAAGGAACAGAAAATCAACCCTCCGTAGCAGTCGAGGGTCACATGGCTTAAATGAGAACGAGTCTCTCATAATCTGGTCGCCTACTTGGCCTCCTTTCCTGCGTATTTTGAGTAGAGGGAACATTTTACTATGCTGTGATGAGTTCATTTTAAGGATTTTTCTCTTTTTTATACTATATGTCTCCAATAAAAGTTAATTGCTTCCACTCATGCTCAACAAAATAACTAAATGATTTTTTTTTTTCTAAATGCTGGAGAAAAGGGAAATCACATTTTGGAGTTAATGAGTAAAGTAACATGTAAACATGGCACTTGATGTGCGGTTTACAGGTCAGGTTTTGAGTATTTATAGGAAAATTGCATTAGTACAAAATGTTAAATTATCCATAAGAAGGATTCATGGTACTAATAGGTTCTTTAAAGGATAGTCTCCTCCAGAAGTAGAAATGGAGACAATCTTTGGAGTGTGAATAGTTTATTTTGGCAGGATTCAGGAGGTGATAGGGAGTGGGCCATAAGACAGGATAGAAAAACAAATGTGCTCTATCCAGTGGGTTGCTGCTGTTGGGAGCAGAGGTGCAGTCCTGTTAGCAATCTCGGGGAGACTTAGCATTTCCACTGGGGGCCAAGAGGGAACTCCTATCAGCCTTTGGCTGATGACCCCACAGGGCCCATGGACATTATTTTTACAGCTCTCCATACACACTTGGACCTGGCAATGCCCACGCTCACATGCCCAGAAAAATAGGCTACAGAGAGTTACAGATGTTTCCAATAAGTGGTCTTGTGGCATGAAAACATGAGTTGGAAGATATGCAGACAACTAGCATTTGGTGGGATACAGCCTGAACAGCTCTGGCTGCCCCAGGTAAAAATTACGTGGTCCAGATTAGTGAAAGTGTGTTTAACTAAGTATACATAGAGTCACACTTATGGAGGTATGTTGGTTGATTCCAATTATCAACCTGACTGTATTACGAAGTTCCTGGAGGGGTAGTTGGATCGTGGGGTGCTGTGATGGATTGTGGTCAACTTGAGCAGGGATGCCCAGCTGCACTGAGTTGGTGCAGTTCTGGGCATAGAGGATCCACCTGAGGATTGTTGCCAACACAACATAAAGGAGAACAGGTGCAGAAGACAGGGCTGGCTGTTTCCCGGGAGAAGCTCTGTTGGGGCTGGTTTCCCTGAAGTGAACTTGGCTGTTCTCGTTGCAGAAGGACATCGGGGCTTTGCTGTCGTCGGAGATGGCTGCCATTTGCTTCAGGGGAGCTCTGATCTTCATCTCTGCTGTGAGCATCATACCCTGGTTCCAGTATAGATTTCTTCAGCCTTTTAGTGCAGACACAGATTTACATGGGACACTGCCGCGGGCTTCCAGCTCTTGAGTGGATATTTTGGGTCTCCAGCACACACATTTTACACTCTCCTGCATTTGGCTTGTATGTAAATGTTGTAACTTATAAATGTCCAGTATTAAATCTGCTGTCTTGTGGACCATTGACTCTAGAACCCACTGACTAGTATGGGTGCTATTAGTCTATTGACATTCAGCTGAATGTGCTCTCAGGAGGGAAAGCCCCCGGAAGGACAAGGGTCATGTAGTCGTGTGTCTTTCGCTGCTGCTCAGCCCCTGTGATCTGCTTCCCAGCTGCCACAAGTCAGTAATTTCTATTCTCTAGATCTTTTCACCGTGATGTTTCTGCACTGGAGCCAGCCAAGGATAGGCCGAAAATAAGCCCCTTTTCTTCAAACTGTGGATGTCAGGTGGTTCATCCTCATGATGGGGAAGCTGAGCAATATTCATGACAATTGGAGAATGTAAATTTTTCAGTTTTTCATAGTTCGTTTACCTGATTTTTAAGGTTCTCAAATCATTCTCAAATTGATGTTTTGGTTTTTTTGGAAGACTTTTCATATTATACAATCAGGACACAAGAGGATTTAGTAAAGCTGAGGAGGGACACAAGGAATACTTGAAATTTACGACCCCCGCCACGTGATTGTTTTGTTGTTCTGATGCGGCTGTTGTCTTCGTTTTACATTTAGGTTGGAATTGTTTACATGCTCCTGGACACAGCTGGACTACATGGATTGAGCCCGGGGGAATTATAGCTACGCAAGCAAGAAGGTAACATTTAAACTGGGGCTTGTCTGCAGATCCTAACAAGCTTTCTCTCTGGAGATTTTGAAAGAATATCCCCTGTGAACAAGGACTTCTCACTTCCGAGTGACTTCTCCAAATTCACCTTCAGAAAGAGTTTGACACTGAATACAGAGAAGTTACTTTCATCATTGATTATGAATTTTAATCAGGTCATGTCTCTTTTTTACTAAATTCAATCTTCATTCTTAACTGTGACTTTACTTAACATGTAGTGGCTTTCTAATAACAATGTCTGCTAGGGAAAAATAGTTCAATTAAACTCTTGACACTGAGTTTATTTTTAGCTTTAATAGGCTATTTTAGATCAAATAAATAGTTCAATTTTGTTTAGAACTTAAAAATTGAAACTGTTAGTATAATTTGACAATATATGGAAACTTAAATATTCTTTATGAATTCTTAAATAAATACTCTAGTTCTAGAAGTAAGATTTACATAAATGAGCAGATTGATTCAAGGCTATAAAATAACAGTTTTTAGTTATATTTTATTCAAGAATCATGGGTTTAATAGTTAATAAACATTTTGATTATTTAGAAAATAATAATAGGTAGTAAGATAATAGTAAGATAGTAAGACATAGTAAGATAATAATAATATTATCTTAATAGTATGATATAGTAAGATAAGATATAGTAAGAAACATATATAAATTAATCTATAAAACAATAAGCATGCATAATCAACATAATTGTTGTAGTTAATTTTATCATTGAAATTCTGTAACTATATGATTTTAAAGCTCTTTTTAAAATTATTTCTAGCTAGGCACGGTGGCGCATGCCTGTAATCCCAGTACTTGGGAGGCTGAGGCAGGAGGATTGCCATGAGTTGGAGGCTATCCTGGACTACAAAGTGAGTTCAAGATCAGCCTGAACTATACAGCGAGACCCTGTCTGAAAAAACTTAAAAAAAAAAAAAATTCTGAACTTGTACTATGATGAGTCTGTGGGTGAATATACTTCATCTGTTTAGAAGCTAGACATTTAAGAGGATTAATTGTACAGACATTAGTTTTGAAGTTCAAAACTTAGCCTCCACTGATAGTTTCTAGACCAGATGAGACCTTATAAACCCTTATTAATGGGTTATATAGTGTGAATGTTGTATCCACAGTATTAGTATATTATAGGTACGTGTTAGCTGTTATATTCTGACTCAGAGTATTTAGTATTCACTATCACAAACTTGAAGGCAGAGTACTATTATCACCATTGCATACATGAGAAAATTGAAGCTTACAGAAGTTAAATAACTTTCCAAACTCAAAGATATTAGATAAAATACAGAAAGTAAGAAAATCAAATAAGGAACAATTACATTCATATGCAATAATTTGAATAGAATGTACAAATATCGAATATGAGTTTAGATTGAACATTCTATTCCAACATATCCTTTTTGTTTCATGTTTCATCCTCTGTCCTTCTTTATTCCTTTGAACTTTAATTTTAATTCCTTGACTTCTTTTAAAATCAATTTTATTTGTACATTTTAGATATACGTAATGGTTACATTCATGACCCTTTTAACTATAGATAGATTTTATAATCTGCCTTTAGTTGGATCTTCTGTACAATGTGTTCTGTAGCCAAATTCAATGCTTAATTTGTGGATCAGTTTTCTTTAGATGTTATAACAACTTACAACAAATTTAGTGACTTAAATTGACACAAATTTAGTATTTTTTAAGTCCAACCTAGGATTCACTTATCTAAAACTAAAGTGTTCATAAGACTGTGTCTTTTATCTTCTTTCCCACAATGTCTTCTTTATATCTATCACATGCTAGAATATTTTGAGTGAATGATACAAATTGAGTTAGGTGTTTTAATTGTACACAAAATTTAGCATTTAGTTTACCAAATGTGCAGTCAAGGATGAATAATATATATTGGGATATAAAACAAAAAATAATTGGTAATAGTTAATGTATGTAGTAGAAAACCTTAATAAAACATGTTTCATTTAAATTGTTATTTAATTTTGAAGAAAATCAATATTATTATTTAAGGGCTCAAATCAGAGTAAGCATCTTGTCTTCGTATGTGGATAGATTCCTTTAAAACAGCATGATTCGTTCTCAGTTGTATAACCTATGGACTGTTCTATTCAAGTATAAAACAATGCCTAACAGATAATAAAACTATGTTATTTTTTCCAAAGGCAATATTTGAAGTATTCTTCTGAACACAAACTTAGAATGAAATGCCAGGTAGTAAAATATTTATTTTAAAATATTGCTTTTCTGTATGCTGAATTTAAAATTAATAAATTCCATTGCAGGCACGAATAATTTATTAGCCCAGCATGGTAATCCCAGCCTAGCATGACTGTACCCCCAGCTCCGAGGCAGGAGGATTGACGTTCAAATCCAGCTTGGACAGTTTAGTGAGTCACTGTCTCGGAATAGAGAAGGCTGAAGACATAACTGAGAGGTTCTGGATTGACTCTCCAGTACTACACACACATGTGCACGCACTCATGCATATACACACACACAGACACACACAGAGCCGTAAAATGAAACAAAACAATAAATAAATAAAGCAGGAAGACACAAAGGCAGAAGCAGGTACATAAGGAGAAATGAAGAGAAGCGGAAGCAAAGCAGAAGAAGGAGAAGAAGAGCAAGGGGAACGAGGAGGAGGAGGAAAAAGAGAAGAAAAAGAAGGTATTACATTTATTTATCTTCCCATTTCTAGTGTATTAAAATTAGAATTTTATATGACGGACTCAGAATAAAATCATTAGAGTAAATAAGTTTAGATACATTATTTGAGAAAAGTAGTAGTCCATGTAGTTGTTAGAAATACGAAAGTGCCGCGTCTATTCCGTATTCTATAGAGCATCTGTGGAATATAGACTGAAACAGACTGTTCAGTAAACCGCAATAATTTCCCCTAGTGAAAAGTGTGCCATATTTTCACGAATTCACCTGTGTCTTTTCAACTCTCCGTGGACTTGGACAAATGCTGTCACAGAGGGTGGACAGTGCCTCACCTCCGGCCTCTGCTGCAGCCTCTTGCTTCCCTTCGTGTGGCTGTCAACAAGGCGCAGGGCGCAGTTTAGCGCACAGACTAACCCACGCTCTTCACAGCGATCCGCGATGCGTTAGCTACGAGGCTCACTGCTGACCGAGAGGAGTAGAGGCCATAAGGAAACTCGTCCTCTTTTCTCCCTCTGAAGGTACCATCCTCAGATATGGCCTGTATGTTTCTGGAGAGCACAGATCCACGAATTCAGTGGACACACGCACAGTGTCAGCAAAACTATTTAGCTTCCCTTCAGATCTACCTACTACATTAATCAGCTGGCTCTGCTAAGTAATTTTTCAGGTTTTCAAAATAAATCAGACACGCAAGTTTAAATATCACATGATTTCTCATATATGAGAAGCCTAAACAAAGAGCAAAATAAAGGACAGATGATAAGTAGGGAGATAAATCTGTCTCATACGGGAAAGGGATTAAGAGATGAAGCGAGGGGAAAGAGGGAAAGGAGAGATTAAAAAAAGAATTAAAATGTATCGGGTGTATGTGTCAGTGCTCCATAAGGAGGGTAATGCTGTATCAGAGACAAATACTAATAAAAATAAAAACTTAAAAGTAACAAGTTTTCAAGTTCTCAGTGAGGATACACACACGAGTACTAGTATCCAAGCTTACTGTTGGGTGTTCATAACGTATAGTTAATTAAGTATATTGATATTGATTGTAATTATAACTATATCCATCTATTATTTATGTTCTTCATGTACTAGTCACTGTGAATATGGCTAATATGAATGTGAGTTGGGAAGAAGGATTCCACACTTCCACCTTCCAATGCTGAAAGACAGATTCTGGCCCAGGATGATTTCACTAAATAAAGACCTTTCTGCCAACCCTTTTAGTCAGTTAACTGTGGAAAATCATACAGAATACCCCAAATCAAAGTGAGTCAACATCATGAACATATTCATGATTTTGAACTATGTATAATCCCAAATACCTGATTTAAGTTTAAAATATATTCAACTCTTAGAATTAAACAGCAAGAGAATGATTGAGTCTTAGAATTGCAAATGGTCTTAGAGAACATATTCTAATTCCCTCGATTTTTTTTGTCTACATTTATATCACTTCAGAAAAAAGTTTTAAATATTATGGCATTCATTCTGTCAGTACTTTTATAATATTTTTTATACTCTAGATGTGTTCAGAAGAGAGAGTTTGCCTAGTTGATGTTTATTTTCTATCCATTTAAATATGCATTCAGTAAAATAATCAGAATGACTTAGCATTCATTTTGGCTTTACAGTGGACCACAGGTATATCAAAATATTAACATAGTGACTCAGTTTCTCTCACATATAAATGTTCTAGATAATACTTAGATAGTGTTACTGTTAATGATTTTCACCTCCTCTGATGAGGCAAACTTGGTGAATTCCAAGGTTTGAACTTTGAGATACGTTTCCTCATGCAAAGACATTAATATTTATTAATATCTTAATAAATATTAATAAAGAACTGTTAACCCTGGTGCTTCACTCTGAGACTTTCTCTCTTTCATTGATGCACACACATGCACACACCCGCACACGCACATGGACATGGACACACACACACACACACTTTGACTTGTATTTTCATTTTTTCTGTTCCATTTTTCATTAAGCTTCTTCATTAAGTGTGATAGTAGTTTAGGCCCATGATACAGGATTAAACAAAATTCAACCTCAGTTCAAATTTGAAAGCATGACTATTACTTTGTGTTTGTCTCTGATGGCTTGTCTAGGGTTACTTTTACATAGGTCAACTTTTTATCAATATAGTAATAAAAGTATTTCTATGAAAGTTTGAAAAATAAAGAAACTTATGTGTTAAAAGAGCGAAGACAGGGGTAATGCATAAATTTCATATACCTGGAATTACAGTAAATATTTTTTAAAACTGATAGATTGAATAAAATGTTGGTGTTCAATGTTATATATTGTTTTGTTCAAAAATAGAACTACTTGAAATAGTAATATATTATAGTGTACTACAGTATATATATATACACTATGGAATATACATAATTATATATAATATATCATGGTGGTTCTGTGTGAGAGATTTTCTAGGAGAAAAACTCTGAGAATTAACTTTTTAAGTCTTATTTTTACATATATGCCATTGTATTAGGAAGTGATAAATTGATTTTCCAAAATAACTATACCAAAATATAGTCCCATTAGTGTTCTCAGTGTTTGACAGTTCTACATTCTTAACATGTTTTCCCTCAAGCAAATAACTTACCACACTACATGTAAAGCACCTAAACACCCCGAATAATGTAGATGATTAGGTCAAGGAGGAGAAGAATACGAATACATGCTAAGTACAAGAATTTCACATTAAATGCAAATACTCATATTATTTATTTGCATATGTACTAACAATATTCTAAAGAAAATTGCAAATGTCAAAGAATGAATAAAACTGGGCATACAAAGTGTTATTCATAATGATAAGATGATCAGTTCACCAAGAATACATGACAGTATTAATTTTTCTTCATGTTACAATAGTGCTACAAAATACATGAGAATAACTGACAAAACTAGAAGACATGGACAGATCAGCAGTAATATATTATTTCCAAGCCTCTATTGCAATACTTAATAGGATGATGAGAAAAAATTATGTAAGGATATAGAAGAATTAAAATTATTGACCATCTTGCTTCTCTGACTTTCATACAACAATCAAAGAAACCACAATTTAATACAAGAAATTTCTTCAAAGTATATGTAGGATATTTGCGATATAGACTATATTTATCTTCTGGGTCGAGGCTTAATAGATGTCAAAATATTTAAAAACATACAATTACCTTTTCTGATCACAATATGTTATATTAAAATCAATACTAGAAACCTATGTGAAAATTTACAAATAGATTACATTTTAATAAAAAGTTCTAAAGATAGAATCTACTATATTAAAAGGCTGCTCCAATTTATAGGCTATAAATTCTTGTAATTCATTTCCAAGTATAATCATATGTTTATCAGTAATATTTGGTCTAGTAGGAAGTAAAACATGCAAAAGTGTTTTTTATTACAAAAGTTTTTTTTTTTTTTAATCTAGAATTATGTTTTTCTAAATTATGAATGCCATGGTTTTCTAAAGTATAAATGTAGCCAGGTGTAGTGGTGCATGTCTGTCATCCTTGGATGCAGGTGGCTGAGGCAGGAGGATTGCTGCTAGTTCAAGGCTAACCTGGGCTACAGAGGGAGACCCTATCTCAAAAAACAAACAAAAAAGTATGAATGCATTCTTTGGTAAATGTTTGCAGATGGTCTAAGCCATTATTAAATTTTATTTTCCCATCATATGAATTATTTTCACAACTCAGTCATATGAATTATGAATTATTTTCACATCATCAAATGAATTATCATATGAATTATTTTCACAACTAACTCTCAATTAATTAAGTGATGCTGTTATTTTCCAAAAAGTATTTAATTGTTTATGAAGTTTCCATTAGCAAGGTACAATGCAATACTTAGTCTTTGCAAGAAATAAGACATAAATCTTAAAAAGTAAGGTACAGATGATAATATCTAGATACGTGAAAATAAATATCTGATAGTTTTATTATTGCTCTCATGAAAAATTTGTGATCTTAGGAAAGCCTTCATGATATTAAGAAATAAATACAAAAATACTGATTTGATTATCTCAAAACTTTTTCTTTAGTAGAAATGAAATCTGAAAGCTATTACATCAAAATGTTTCTTTGGTTTTGTTGGGGGAAGGTAGCTGTAATTTTATAGAGACACTTTTATTAAATATCTCACTTATTTTTTTCTTGGAACTTCACAGTATGTCAACTGGAACTTCACCATGCATCAAGTCTGTGTTACTAATTCACCTGCAACTAAATTTGTGAATAGATGAGCTGTAAATAATAAATGAATGAATGTTAGCTGATAAAATACTAATATATTGGACAAAATAGTTAATGACTAACTGTGCAGTCACAATTTCAACACTCCCGTCGTATGAGAAATTTATAGGATGCCAAAATCCGGGTATATTGTAACATCCCATAAAATATTTTTGTTCGATCATAACCTGTAGCGGAGAAGGCTAAGTTAATTATCCCTCCCTTGATGGAAATAAATAATGGAAAATACATTGCTGAGAGACAGGCAGTGTCTGTAAATCATTCATGAGTGTGGGAGAGCCTGCAAATACAATGTTTCAATCTGAATGAACCAACTACTCTGATATGTCAAATCTTTTTCAGCCAGACATCAGATGTATTACTTGAGGTATTCCTTGCATCGTGGATCCTTCAGTCCAGGGAAGAAAACTTAAATTATTGATTTGATCACCAGCAGGCTGTCATTTACAATAGTATCAACGGCAGATAAACCATCGTGCTTCGAGCACCTTAGATCTCATCCTGAATGCTATCAGAACAGAGTGCACTTAGGAATCTCGTTGCACTCGGCCTCAAAGATTTATGAGCTTCCAACCCAAATACGGCATTGTAGTCCAAGTATCAAGGGAAATGAATCAGCTGGGCAACATCATTTATTTGGGCTGGCACTGGCATCGATCCACAGGTGAGTAATGGCCCTCCTTGAGGTGAAGACATAGTCAGGGGCAGACACTTTCACATTTTAAAACTTGAGTGTTAATCTAGCACCTGGGGAGAAAAAGTACAAGGTTTTTAAAAGTAAACAATTTTTCAACTCCGATAAATAAACAAATATGTTTGTAGTCTGCTCTTGTTTGTGTAGATTCCCTAAAGTCGTGCCATCCAAAGAGATGATCTTTATTTTACACAAACTTTTTGCTTCCTTTGATGCATCTTGAAGATAATTAAGTTTTAATCAATTAAGAGCAAGTTACCCAGAGTGAGTAAAATGCTAAGGAATTAAATTAGTATTTTTTTCAGGCATCAATATTCCACAAGATAAAAATTAAACTGAAGCTGTGCCTAAATTTAAAAACCGACTAATAAATTCAAATTAGTAGCATACCATCCCAGTTTAAAAACATTTAGGGTTAGGTAGAACCCTTGAAGACATAGGTGTAGGCAAGGACTTTATGAACAAATCCTGAATTGCCCAGGAAATATCACAAAGAATCAACAACTGGGACCTGATCTATTAAAAAGCTTTTGCACAGCAAAAGAAACTACCAACAGAGCGAAGAGACAACCCACAAAGTGGGAAAAAAAATTTTGCCAGCTATTCCTCTGATAAAGTACTAACGTCTAGAATATATAAAGAACTCAAAAATATCAATCCCACGAAATTTAAAGACCCAATCCAGAAAAGGGGAACTGAAATGAATAGACGCTTCTCAGATGAAGAAGTAGAAACAGCAAATAGACGTATGAAAAAAATGTTCAACATCACTGGTCATTCAAGAGATCCAAATTAAAACAACCCTGATATACCACCTCACTCCAGAAAGAGTGGCTATTATCAACAAATCAGCCAATAACAAATGCTGGAGGGGCTGTGGAGAAAAAGGAACCCTTCTCCACTGTTGGTGGGAGTGTAGACTGGTGCAACCTCTATGGAATCAGTGTGGAGACTCCTCAGGGAACTAGGACTAGAGATTCCATTTGACTGAGCTATTCCTCTTCTTGGTATCTTCCCCAAATAATTAAAAGCATCGTACCGCAGCAATATATGCACACCCATGTTTATAACCACACAGTTTGTAATAGCTAAATCTCTGAAACAGCCCAAATGCCCATCAATTGCAGAATGGATAAAGAGTATGTGGGTTTTTTTTTGTTTGTTTGTTTTTTGGTTTTTTTTGTTTTTTTTTTATGCAATGGAGTACTACTCTGTCATAAAGAATGATAAGTTTGAGATATTTCTAGGTAAATGGATGCATTTTGAGACTGTACTCTTAAGTGAAATACATCGGACACATATGTTTAAATACGGCATTGTTTCTCTGGTGTGGGAAACTGAGAGTGTAAATAAACACTACAATGTATTATATTGGGAAAGGGAAGAAAGTGTCCAAATGGGAAAGGGAACAAGGGAGAGGAAAAGAACAGAGGGACAAGAGAAATAAGAAATGGAAGTAAGAAATGGAAACAAAGCTTTTGTGAATAGGGAGGGAGAAAGGGGTGAAGGGAGGAGAAGGGAATAGGAAAAAAAGAAGAAACAAGATATATCATGTACAAGTACAAATCCCCTATGATGAATGTTATCACTATGTACATCTAAAATGTACCATTAAAATAAAATTTAAAAAAAAAAAATTTAGGGTTAAATTATGCCATTGATTCTAAGAGTTAGCCTGCTCCCCCACCTCCCTATAATTCTCCCTCTTCCTTACTCTTTCTCTCTCTCCCTCCCTCTTTCTCTTTTTCTTTTCTTTTTGTTTTTTTTTTTTTGTCTTTTTAATGCAAGTTAGGATTAGAATTTGAAATAACTGACAATATTTAAAAATACTGTCTTGGTGCTTCTAAAATCTCTTATGTAAACACTAGGGTACAGAATTTGAAAAAAAAAAGTAAATTACTCCCAAAGAAAATAAGTGACATAAGTAAATAAATTAAAAGTTTACAGTATAATTTAACTATAACAAGAAGGTCTGGCTTTTCAGCACTTATGAGAGAATTTTTATTTTTGAATTTCACTTTTTATTTGGGTGAGAGATGATTATCTCAAAGCGTATAAATACAAGGTGTGTGAATTTATAATTGTACAACACTTGAGAGTCTAGGAGCTCTTCTACCTATAAATAATATGTAAATCTGTGCTTTCTTATGTCAACATAAATTCCAGAATGAGAAGTCTTCAAAAACTTTGTGCCTAGAAGAGGACAAGCATTTTTAAGATAAAAGGCCTGGAAGTGTGATGTTTTTCTTGTTTTGGTTTTTGGCTGCACACAGTGCTTGTTGCTGGAGGAACCCAACAAGCAGGCTTCCTGCGCCTGCAGGAGTCTAGGTCAGCAGCTGAGCAGAGCGGAGCTGGGACTCCCCAGCTGCTGAGGGCCTCTTCCTCCCACCTTCTTGTGAAGCCTGGCGTCCCGCGGTCCTTACTCCTTGTAGGCCATGTGACCTAAGGCTCCCTGTCCTGTTGCTTTAGCCAGATTCATCTTCATACCAAGAAGTGGTCTTGTCAAAGTGATCACTGAGGGAAACATCAGAATGTGGAAGAGTGGACATCACTGTCAAAGTCAAGTGGACCATCTGGTCTTAAGCGTAGTCCAAGATGTCCTAAAAAAGGGGCCCTCTGGTACCTGCGTTCTCCATCTCATGATATCGGCAGCTTCCTGCAGGCTGTGGTCACACCCTGACTGACACATGGGAGTAGGCACAAGGAAGGCCACCAGCAAGGCTTCCGTGCAGCTCAGGGTTGAGCCGGTCAGCACCAGGAAGCCGGCATGATGCTCCAGACAAGCCCGCGCCATCATGCCAGTTTCCCAGATGCACCATCCATTGTCTTCTGGGTGGTTCTAATAACGTGGACTGTGGCCCTGAATCCTGCCACTGTGCCAACATTGTGACGGATGACGTCGGCCACTGGGGCTAACTGGTCTGTGGGACAAGGGGCGATGCAGGAGGTACTGATGATCTCAAGGTGATTTCCCTCCTTCTAATGGTTCACAACTATCACGGATACAGAGGCCCCAGAAAAAGATGTAGACGTGATGACGCTTTGCCTCCAAATCTGTAGTGAGCCCCAGAATTCTCCATGGCAGTGAAGACACCGGTGGACTCTAAAAGATATTGAGCAATGAAATTACACACTGTGGTGTGGGCAGGATATTGCTCCTGTAAGATGGAGATGGGCTTTCCCTTGATAACAAGCTTTCTGCATTGACTGTGCTGTTGAACTGTTGAACTTACCAGGAGTGCAAGGGTCAGGAGCCAACAATCCTGCGCCCATTGACGGACCATCACAGAAAGACCCTGCCCCACACTGCATGCTCCCCGCTGTGTCCCTGGGTTCACCATCACCTTCCAGGTAGGGAGCAGTCTAAGGAAATGATCCTTGGCTCCTTGCCTGTAGCCTTAGTGGACAGGGTCCTGCGGCAAGAGAGCTTGCTTGTATTGGATTTGCGGAATAACAGGCCTGGCTGGCAGAGCCCCCAGTAAAAAGTTTATTCTGTACCATCTCCCCACACTGCTAGTACTTCATAATGCCACGAGCTGAGGTGGCCTTCAGATTATTTTTGTGAATCTCTTCCTTCGTTTCAAATAACAGCACATTCCTTTCACACTGTTTCCTGCTAGAGACTATAAATAAAGATTGTGCTTTGCAGGGGTAGCCATTCTGCTCATCAGGCCGATGGCTCCACCAGGTCCCAGCTGTCCAGTGTGAATTTCTTCTTTCATCCCCCACCGCTTCTCTGCCCTGTTCAGCTCGGTTCTGTTCTTTGCACGTCGTGACACACAAGAGTACCAGAACGTGCAGACCACTGGCTGAGGTCAGTAAAGGGGTCACTGACTGTGGCTACACCACTTTGCCAGAGTTGGAAGTGGCATCGGAGACCAGGCACCAATAGAGCCGAACTTCACTGTGTTGTCCCAGAGACATGACTGGTGCTTCATGGGAAGAGCAGAGCCAAAGAGTGACACTTTTCACATAACAAAAATGACAAAACTGTACACCTGACCTAATAAACTTTTATAAACGTCATTAAATAACATGTTTAATATCAGAAAAATGAATACAAAATGTAGAAATTAACAGGAACAGCTACTCCAGCAACAAGTTTTTAAAAACTGGATTAGAAATAAAAATGACCAACCTTGGAAAGTAATTGAAGCAGACAGGAAAGACTAGGATTTAATTTGTAGAAAATACAAATGAATAGGATGAAAAAGAGGAGCTCAATTTAAAAAAATAATTTTAAAATCCCTGAAAAGTCTTTCTTGTACAAACACACAAAACTGATCATTAAACAAGTGGTTATAAAACACATGGGAAAATAGTCATCAAGTTGATGCAGACTCTAAAATGTTTGCAAATTCTGAAAAACCACAGCAGAATTTTGTTTTTTGCCTATTAGTACATTTTAATTAAATATGCTGGATAATACCCTTTGGTGAGAGTGCAGGAAAAAGAGATGCATATATATTATTGTAGCATTGCTTATAGTGCAAAGGTAAAAGGAAATACGCTACACAATCTTAAAAATATGCATATCATCAAAAGAACAGTTATGCATATTGTGTGGATGCATTAAAACAAAATATAGCACATCACATTCTTAGTAATATGAAGTAGATCTATATGCTGTAATCATGAGAAATATCCCACAATATTTGTTTTTGAACATGATGTATTTGGATGTTGTGATTTAATACATCACACATGGTTTTATGTCTATAAAGCATTTTTCCAAATATGAAAGATTATATTCCAAAGACTAATTTTAACAAAACTATCTCTATTGTGCTATAATTATGTATTACATGATTCTATTATTGTAAATGCTTTTGTATTTAATTCTTAATGACACACTAATTTAAATTTAAATATATAAAATATTTTATATAACCAGTGTTCAGAGAATCATAAAAATGTTGAAATTCAATTGTTGGGACAATTGGCAAAATAGATGGGCTGCCTCGTGAGAGAGAGAGAGATCACAGATGAGCGGGGAGAATAAGCCTGCAAAACGAAGAGCCAAAGAATGAAAACAGCCACAGGAGCAATACAGAGAGAAGGAATCACACACACTCTCTTAACTTCTAGTAGTTTTTCCTAGTGTTTTCTCATATAAAACGTGATTCTGAAACTAAGAGCTCATGAAGGGTCCTCGCAGAGCTTTTGCTCTTTTAGATAGTCTGGAAAAACATCTTGACCTGAGGAAACATTATTGCTCCATTTTCTCTAAGGAAGCTATATGAGAAATAGGTTTCAACTTGACAACGACCCCCTATATTATTTAATAATATCTTTCTGACCGCACCTGCAAAACAATCAAGACTCGAGACATCTTAACTTTCAGTTTACAGTAAATATAGTGGACCTGAGAACTAAATGTAGAAAAATAATACAAGAAATTAGGAACATGGGACCTTTTACCTCGCCACTAGTATGAAAACTTTCAGTCTCAAAAATGACAAAAATATTTTAAAAGGCAGAGCATCTAAATGATTACTACATGGGAGAGTAAAACACTGTAAAATAATAAAAACATTACATATAAATCTTTTTTGTTTTGGATTCTGCTTTGAAAAGCAAAACTTATAAAATATTCTTAGAGAAATTTTAAAAAGTCTTAAGAAAATCAATTTGAAATTGGAATGGGAGATTAGATAGGATTTTTAAAACTTTCTCAAATGTGACAATTATGTTATGGTCGGAATGTTGTAAATTGTTATCGTTAAAAGCTGTGGCTGAATACTT